>WYDI02011860.1:26374-49766 GCA_009867235.2 Psittacus erithacus
GTCAACATGCTTAACCTGACTATTGTCAACATGCTTATTAGCTGTTGCCACTGCTCACAGGGGCATTCACCCACAATTCATTGTTGTGAGCTTCCAATTAGTTATGAACTTCCTGTTATTACTCATCATTAATGTGAAAATGACCCTCCAAGGATATTGATTACATACAGCTCTCTACCCATATGCAAGGTTCAGTGAAATGCTAAGTGATGTAAGGGGCATTGTTACTCCCCCTTGCTCCCATGATTTGCTTGTGTAGCGCATACCACAATATGGCTCTTGATGTAAAAGCTGCTGCTGTAAGTCGTCTTCTTTTGCTTTATTTTAAGCATACTTTCTTAAGACAAAAAAGTAGCCTTATATACAGGCAAATGAGTGTGAACCCTAATTTCCAACACAGCAAATCAATCTGTTTTCCCAACTACAGTTTTCACTTTTCCTTTAAAGAAAAGCCAATTTTTTCAGTGAATAAATATGCATAAGTGGGATATTTCCAGAAGTTTGCTTCAAAAAAGCAGTATTCCATATAACCTACCTTACATGCACATACCCTCACTAAATTTGTTTTGCACTTCTTTCCATTATTTTCAAACATGTCTTGAAGCTAAAAATCAATATAAGTACATTCAGAATTTGTAGTCTGGCGAAGTCAGTAAGCTTTAATATTTTTTGAAAGACCTGCTAAGGAGCATATTTTACCTTTACGATTTAATAATACTTAAACATTGAAGAAATATACATGACAGTATTCAACTGTCAAGTTAGTAAACATCTTCCTTGAATGACTTAGGAATATAAAATGAAATACTTTTCTGTGGAAAAATCAGCATCCTTCTGGTTTATACTTTTTAATGTTACAGATTATACATTTTCATAAAATTGTCTACAGGTGTCCGTAAAGAGATGCAGATCTGCATGCAGTAACTCAGTGATTTTATTTGGAATCTGTAGCTTCAAAAACATTATTGTACAAATAGTGTTACATGTAAGTTGATAAAATTTTGGACACTGTCATCATGTGTGGCTACTGTTGGCATGCTGAACATACTTTTTTATCTTTAGACTTGAAGAATTAAAGTTATTGTATATTATTATACCTGTAAGTAGGATGTATAGAATCATCAAACACAACTCTAAGCTTCTTACTCAGTTTGATACTGTCCTCAAATTTGCTAACAGTTTTACCAAATTCCCAATGGTAGGCTACCAAATCTTGCATAGAAATGTCCTTTTTATTCTCAATACTTCCGAGTTGTCTAAAATTTAAGCCTTGGTTACACTGAAAGATGCTATCTTTATCTATTTTTATTTTAACATCAAATGAATAAAAAAATAAACTTGATTAAAAAACCAAATACTGCACTATTCAGTATGCCTTGTTACTTCCATTAAATCTAGTCCCATCAGCCTAACTTTGATTCCAGTCAAAATAATGTAATAGCTGTTCAAAGATTTATAAATAAAGACTTCAACTAGTCTGCCTAAAATAATGCCAGCCACCCGGGGATTAGATAAAATATAATGGATTTTATGGTATACAATATTTTTAATGAATATTCAAATAAATACAACTGTTTGAATGATGGACTTTTAGTTCAGCTGATGAACCAAAAAATTAGGTAGAAAAAGGAACCTAATTTATTTTTTTATATATTTGTTTTTATTATGCTAAAACCACTTAAATGTATTTTAGGACAACATAAAACTTTTAATTAGATTGAAAACTAAACTATTTTGATTTGGGACATACAAAGCCCCAAAGAACATATTTTAATGAAGTGTTGTAGTGCTGTGAAGTTAGCTCCCCATGTTCAGAATGCACTTTATCATCTTGTGCTCCCAACTTTTTCTAGACTGAGGTCAGTGAGGTGCCTTTAATCACTGTTATGTTACCTTTGAGCAGTGTGGGTCCTAGTTCTTATCCTTGCTGACTGATCAGTGAAGAAATCTCAGCCTGCTGTGCTGAAAGTAATTCTCAGGAAAAAAAGTGAAAAAAAGCCCCAAAGCTATTGAAACATTTTAGTTGTAGAAGGTATAAAAATTGGAGCTGAGTATACTCTAAAATATCAGAATCTTTTTGAACCTTTTCCTGCTGTGCCAAGATTACTTTGGCATGGTCTCCCATTACTGAAAGAGTGACAGTTGGTTAGATCTGACCTTGCAAAGTAGTCAGAAGATGACCAAGTATACGTCTGGAGCTGAAATGAAACTGGGATGCATCTTTGGGTTCAGTAACACATAACCTAAATCATCTTACATACAAATTAATTGGTTGTTCCCAGGCAATGTTAATTTCACATGATGGAAATCAAGTTCATTCTATGTAGTTAGATGTATAGAGATGTGTATCTATTTATATGAAATTTAATTATGTTTTATTAAATATTTTACTAGGTTTTTATTGATCTGAAAGGTTAAGTTAGATATAGCTGGATTTTTCAAAAGATTATACAAAATGAAAAACATTGGTCACCTATCTAGCATGAAATAACAGGCATTGCTAATTTTTTTACAAGACTGAGTAGTGAGTTTTCTCTTCATTTTTTAAATGCAGTCCTTCATTTGGAATTTTGGTTATCTCAATTCTGTAAGCAGCAGAGTATTATGATAGCATGAGATTGGTTTTGAGAAAAATTAATTCAACTGTTAAATATTAGGCAAATCAGAAAAGAAAACACTAGTTCTCATTAATGTGTATATATATGTATGCATGTGTATGATAACAAGGTCTTCAGATTTTTGTGATATAGAAGGACGCATGCATTTGAAAGTCAAGGCAATATGCACCTTTTAATATATTATTACTAGAATTGTGAAACGTAACAGTCTTGGAGGCTTGAGAAGAGAATGTTATGATCTGCCATCTTGATGTCATGGTCAAAGACCAAATGCAAATATGGAAGCTAAATGGGTTTGGGCACCACAGTACTGTAATGACAGATATGTGTAATTTTAATAATTGCACAGCTTGCCAATGCCATGAAGGAGACAGATAGATGGTGCAATGAGGCAGAGAAGTTGGCCAGGTTTGTGTAGTGATTTGTACATAACTTCCCTGTTCCACAAGAGAGGTGCTGCAGTTGTGCAGAGAAGTTGGGTGGGTGAGTAGTGTCAGACGAGCTGTGCACAGTCCTGGAGTACGGCTGTAGGCCTCCTGGGTTCTCCCCTGTTCCCCTGTGGTTCTGAATGCCTAGTGGAGGGTCATGAGGTTCTCTTGAAACTCTTCACCAACCTCAACATTCCCCAAATAAGTGTCCTTAGTTGAAGGATTGAGCAGTGAGTGACTTGTTGATTGGCCTGTTCAAATCGTACTGTTGGTTTTTGAATTTGCTGTCTCTGCTGGTGGTGCTCACAATCTGGACATTACTTCAGTGCTTTTGAACTTCTTGATGGTTGGCAGGTTGTTGGCATAGTTTGGCTATCTACTTACTTGAGCACACAAAAAACTGTTGAGATGCAGGCTGTTGATCGCAAGAGGCGATTAATCATATTTTGTCTGCTTCTACTTACACAAAACATTTACAAAACTTTTTGACTGTTATTGAAATGAAAAACTGGATAAAGTTCACAGGGTTATGCTGGCAGCTTTGCTAACAAGGCCTAACTCATGTTAACTGATGCGCTCAGAAGTGCAGGAAAAGTATGTTGTCCAATGCTTTTACTAGGAAGTGAGTCTACATAATAAAAGGTTTCATTCCCTGTATGGCAGCTGCTTACATAAAGATATTCATTATAGATTTTTCTTCACCTATAGCTGGTCTCAGAGTTTCACCGACAGTAGACAGTAAGCATCTTCCTTCTTTGATTATCTAGAAGACCCTCACAAGACAGTTGAACCTAAACAGACCTCAAGACTGAGCATGGCAACTTCTATTTTCTTGTGTTTACAGATGCGAATTACATTGTTTCTCCTATTTGCTAATTAGTTGTGTCCAGAAGCTTTACCTGCACTTGCATGTACCGTCTTTGAAAATAAATACAGCTAATAAGGATTTCCACTTCCCTGATAGCAAAAAGCTCTTGTTTTATTAACACTTCTTTTCTCTTCAATATCGCTCTCTTACTCTTTTTTTTTTTGCCAGTCTGGATCCATCACCTATTTCTTGTGTAGCTGCAGATGGTGACAGTTTTTAGTGATGAGATCCTCTGCACTTTGGAGTCTGCATAACTATTGCTTCAAAAGCAAAGCATAAAGTTTTACTTAAAAAAGTCTATCAATCATCCATCTTTGAAAACTTCAATTCTATCAAACTTTTTATTTAAAACCAAAGCAAAAATATAAAAGTAAGGAAGCAATGTCAGATTCCTTTTGCAATATATGGTTAAATCCAGATAGATGTTTGAATTTGAAGACAGATGGTGAGTTTCCTTAATTGTAGGCAGCTTTGATAATAATATAAAGGTGGGAAGTAGTTGTTATAAAGAGAATGAGAAATAAAGAGGAAAACTGAAATAACGCTTCCTTATAAGTCAGCCTTAATTTAAACAGCTGTCACTTCAGACCTAAAAAGCCTAGTAGAGAAATAGCAGTTTGGGTTTCTTCCTGATCAGTGATGTGGTAACCTTTCCACATTTGTACTGCTCATTCCCAATTTTGAACCTTTTGATGGCAATCGACATAACATGTCAAACAGATGGGATAGTTTTCTGTTGTGAATGGTAAAATGCAAAGTAAAGGCCTTTGAAATATTTAAAACAACCAATAGCCTCCAGGAGAAATATACTTTTATGTACTCAGCTGTACAAAACCTGAAAGAACTTTTTTGTTACAGCTTCAAAATCTTACATAGTACAAGAACCATGCTGAATTGCTGAAGTCTTTCTGCTTCCTCTTCCTCTCACTTCACCTGTGAAAGTGTAATGCTAGTGGTGGAGGCAAAGGATGGAAAGGTTGGATTAAGTTGCAATATGGGCTAATTGACAAATGTGAATATTAATGAAATCTATTGTAATGGATACTGCAAACAAACAAACAAAAAATCTGTGTTGGATCCAGTTTCAAAGCTAATATTTCTCTGTTGGAGACCTAACAGTTAAGGCAGCCAACATAAGACATCTGAACATAATAAACCTTTCGTCATGTCTGAAAAAACAATGCATATAATTTTGGAAACAAAAGAGGTTTATGAACAATGTCAATTACAGTAGAATTAGTGACTACTTTAGAAAGTAGTGTGAAGCAACAGGAGCCCATTTGATTAGGGGTGCAGAAAGCCTTGCAATGTGAGTAACAGGTCTGATTCCAGAGACCATTTGCAGGTGGTGAACTTTAGATGCATATTGCAGTTTAGTTTAATCTGAAAGTGATTATATGGCCCACTTGGGGGTTTTTGTACTTGCTCATCTTTAAATGGTGCAGAGGCCCTGGAAGCAGAATATATGCATATACATGCACATACAAATGTGTAGATATGTGTGTCTATACATGTTCACAGTGTAAAAGAAACTCCAGCTATGTAAATGAAAGAACTATTGCAAACAGAAACATCAGAGACCTAGAAGTTAAAGAGTGAGGTGAATTTGTAACTTTGTTTTTCAGAAAAAGGTGTTAATGGTGAATTTTTCAGAAAAATACTAGGCATGATTTGGGTTCCCTTTATAGTGGCAGACGGAGGAATTACTGTTTAACAATGAAATATTAGTGTGTGATGTGATTAGTGTGTGATATTTATAAATTTTTGATAGAAGAGAGGGTTTAACAAACCTGGCTTTATGAGATCAAGTGACTGGAAGATGAATTTTGGCAAAATAAAGGAGAAAAATAAAGAAAATTAATGAAGGATAGTAACCTCCAGAGCAGCTTGCCTATTGATGTTGGATTCTTATACTTTACAGTCTTAAAACCAATACTGTTTCTCAGTAAAGACTTTTTTTATATCTCATTAAGTTTTGATAAGTGGTTACTGTAGAAGGTGATAGCAGGTGATCATAATGATCCTTAATATCTGTGAACCTATTAAAAGTATTAAATATGTGCACTTTCACTCTTTACGGTCATGTAATTTCTGCAAGTTCCATGGAGGCTAGAAGGGATCACTGGATCATTTAGTCTGGTCTCTAGAATAATGAAGTTTACAGGTTTTTGCCCAGTGTTTTTTTGGTTTTTTTTTCTCTTTCATACATGCTTTTTTGTAAATCAGAAATGCCTTTTAGAAAGAAAAAAGTTACTTCATTATATGGAAAATGCAACATGCACACAATGCAGTCCAGGGTAATATTTCTAAAACGTTCTTTATTCTAAGATCACAACTGATAATATACCTACAATTTTACAAAGGATTTAATTAAAATATTATTTTTTTTTAACTAGAGATTTTTAAATCAGTTCAGTGGCGCCCTTCAAACTTTGACATGTGGAGTTTAGGATGATACGAAAATAGCTAAAAGCATCATTCACTCAGGTTGCTCAGAATAATCTAAGAAGGAAATATAGTTATACACAGTACAGGAAGCTCTCACTGTCTGTTTCTTTGACTATCTATCTCAATAAGCTTAAAAGCTCCGCAGACACACTTGCATGGACATAATCAGTGTGCTGTGTGGAAATTTAGCTGCAGGACTTTCACAAGGAACGCAAATAAACTACCATTTGAAACTGCATCTTTCAAACTGCTTCTAATTCAAGCAGGCTACAGCAAGAAAAATGTAATGTAGATAGTCTGCCTGCTCTTTTGTCAATGATCATATACTTCTGGGTCTGTGGGGAAACAGAGCAAGAACAAAATAGCAGATATTTAGGCACAGACTTGTTCAGTCACAAAGTGCCAGGAGACTAATGCATCATCTGCAAGCTAGTCCCTTTTATTTGCAAATAAATAAAACACCAAAGTGCAGTTGGGGTTGGAATTTATGTCATATAACTTAAAGCTTTGTAAAATGAGCTGGTCGTGATGGTTTCCTCTACCTCAAATGGAGAGAAGTAGTAGCTCCTGAAAGTAAATAATCCTAAGGGACATTAGCTAAAACACAAAAAGTTTCACGTCAACATGAGGAAGAACTTCTTTATATTGAGGGTGGCAGAGCACTGGAACAGGCTACCCAGGGAGGTTCTGGAGACTCCCTCTCTGAAGAAATTAAAAACCCACCTAGCTGCGTTCCTGTGTAACCTGAGCTAGGTGGCTCTGCAAGGAGGGTTGGACTAGGTGGGCTCAAGAAGTCCCTTCTAATCTTAATGATTCTGTGGTTCTGTGATGCTGTGATCTTCTTTAGCTTGGACACAACCTAGAATGGCATGAATTGACTTCTGATGACAGTGTCTCATCTGGCCATATGCATCTAAAAGCCAGGTATTTAGTCTAAACTTCTCACTCAGTCTAATTCAGTGTAAAAATATATCTAATTAAATTTTTCCTAAAAGTCAGCTGAACTGTCATAATGCATAGGTTACTTGTGTGAACTCATGTAAATAGTTCCTTTTGTGGTTCTTGTAGTCCGTACTCTGCAAGATCAAGGGGACTCAATATCACTGGTCAAAACATCAGCAGCTTTTTTAGTGCAGAGTGGAGAAGAGATGGTAGGTCCTTTCCTCACAGCAGATGAGAAGCAAGGAATTAAAGAGAAAGCTTTCACACCTTTCTTTCTTCCTGCTTAAAATGTGCTCCAAAGACCTACGTAATATACAGAAAGGCAATTTTCCTTAAAGTCCACTGAAATAATATTGTGCTTGGTTTGTTCCTATTAATAGCCCATAACTAAGGGAATTTCTGATAACATCCTTTTTCTTGCTCATACACTCTCAAAAAGCTAAGTGGATTCTGGTACCTCTGCTGCTTTCTTTTGTGTGACTATGCTGTAGATAAAAATACAATATGCAGCACATTTTAAAGGCATACATCCTGTGAAATAGGTGCTTCCCCTTAAAAGCATAAATGATCCCACAGACAAGTTATCTTCAATGGGAATATTAAATAATTTGCATGATTCTGCTCTCAGTGAACCATAAGTAAGGTTGTTCTTGCCTTTAAGACAGAATAATGAATATGATAAAACAATATATTATTTTCTGGTTTATTTCTATAGTATAAATTTATAGAAATTGCCTAATTACATTTTAATTATTTTTTAATTGAAACTTGAGGTTTGACAACACATTCCAGTCCTTAAATGTTGTTGCTGATATCTCAAGGAAATTAAATGACTTGGGAGTGTAATATCCTCATGTTCAACCACCTCCTTTTCTAAATAGTGATCACAATCCTGTGCTAATGTTTTATAATCTGTTATCATGGAGATATTACCATACACACAGGATAGTTGCTCCATTGCATACAGCCCAGTAGGATAAGAGTGTTGATTAAAATGAAAAAATATTAGTATACAGTAATTGAAAGGGAAAATTAGAAGAAACTAATATACAATTTAGCTAATTAAAGAAATAATCTTTGATCACATAATTTTTCAAATTTTCTGTTTTAGATAACTTCTGTTGCATTGTTCTTTATTCTAGAAAAGACATAGTTTTTGCTTGAATTTACAATGAAAAAATATTGAGTAGCTAAATAAATAATGATCCAACACAGACTGATAGGAGCCTGACTACTAGAATATATTTATAGGTGCATTTCTACTACCATTGTATAACACTGTGGCAAATGTTCCAAAAAGTATGAGACTCAAAGTGATTTTGCTTCATATTTGAGATAAAAGAAAAAAAAAAATAAACCCTTTTAATAATTATTTTACTTACAAAATCTAACATGTATTTTGTGTGTTTTTAAGAATGCACCATTTTCAGAATGCTTCTTCAGCTTAATTGGTAATTAATGTGTAATTTTTAATTATTTTTTGAGTACTACATAGTAGTATATTAGGTATATTGAGTTTATATGTGCAAAGACATCATGTTATAAATCCATGTCCATTTCTAAAGGACTGATATCTTATAATTTTGAACCATTATTATTATTGCAGAAAACTCCAATGGCTTTTCCAGCAGATTAGAATATGCTTAAATATACTGATTCAGAAAGTATTAAGCTGTAAACACACCCACCCCACGCAAGTGTGACAATTTATATTCTGAAATATATTGTCAAATTAGGCCATAAAAAATTTCTTGCTTTGACTGTCTCAGTATAAAAGGCAGACAAAATAAACAGAGAGTCTTGAAAGGACCAATTTGAACTTGCTACATAAATCACGATTAAATGCTTTTGAATGCCTTCAGTAGTTTCTTAGAATTCTTTTCACCTTTCATGCTGTGTGGGTATGTCCTAGACTTCCAGGACTATGGGTCAGCTGCTGTAAACCCTCCAAAAGAATATAAAGTTAGGAAATGTCCTGTGCCGATGATGTGGGAGGTCAGAAATACAGAATTGTCACTGATAGAAGGACACGTGTCTGTCCTTGATAGAAATCATAAGAAAGACAGATATAAGGCTGGTAGAATGATGATGGATATATGTAGAGGGTCCTTGTGATTGGATCTATTATTAATTGAATATTTACTACTTGAATCCTTCATGTGGCCTGAAAAAAAAAAAACAAAAACAAAAACCTCAAAATCACTTTTACCAAGAATCCTCCATCTTTTGCCATAGTAATGATTGAGCAATTGTTACGAGTGCTGGGACCACAGGAAAAATAGTCAAATACTGGATACAAATACAATAGTGTTTACTGGATGCCCTTCATTTATTCCTTAGAGAAAACCCAGTTTGTGAGGCATATGTTGTGCAAACTGAGCCCACAACCACTGGGAGCATTATATAGTGTCAAAATCTGTCAGCATATAGCAACAAATCTGTATATATCCAACATGCTGACAAAAAAACCAATAAATGCAAAAGGGAGGACAGAATTCTCACTTGCTGCTAAGCTCCATTAATTGTGTTATGGACAGCTTTTCAGCCTTTTCTTTGGATAGAGTAAACCCTACAACTACCATGTGTTTGATTGTCTTCTGTCTGAAAATCTAATTTCCTTCCTTAATGGTAGTTTGTTTTCTAACACTACTGAAAAAAAAATAAATTAATTTTCAGACAGTTCTTAAATTTTCATTCTTACTTGTCAGTACGTAGGTGTCTGCACTCAAAATGGTTGTGTAGCCACTGGAGTCTACAAAAGTGTAAGATGATACAAGCTAACAGATTTTTTTGTTTGTTTGTTTCTATAACGAGTTTTAGAGGAAAAAGTTCTATATAACGTATTTGAATAAAATTATAAATTTTAATCAGATAACCTATTAAATAAGAATAATATTCATAAACTACCTTTGTAGGTGTAATTTAATCATAGGTATTCATTATGATACTTAATAGAGAATAGAGATATTGTTAGTTTAGAATGACACCTCTACTTTAAATATTAGAGTATAATGTAGTAATATTTCACACAGATATTTCCGTTCATTGACAATCTGTGCTTGCAAAAAAATATGGATTGTGTCTCCGCATTTTCTGAAGAGAATATTTTCTTTAACTAATTGAACTCTAAAGGAGCATTTCTAAAACCTGGCATGAGAAAATTTCTTTCGCAGTCATTGATGACAGTACAAGTAGAAGTGGTTGTGGAGAAGACGAATTCAGAAAGCAGATGATAACCTTCATGTTTTGGGCAGCATTGGTTGTTACCGAAAAATTGATTTGAATGCAAAAATCTGAGCAATTTTTGAGATGATAATGAGTGATAGTTTAGAATTTTATATTTGCTTACACTGGTCTAATGATACTAATGTAATTACTTTCAGAGTGACATGTTCTGGAGAAGGTAATATAGAAGAGCAAACTATCTTTAACACAGATTATGAACCAGTGTTGTGCATGCTGAAAAAAATACTTGGGAGCTAAATATCGACGTAAATAACCTACTAGGTTTAGGTTACTAGTTTGTCTTTCTGTATCTTTTTCATTGCAAACTACCCCAAATTCTGATAGCCTCAAAATAAATGTTAAAACAGCCCTCAGGTGACCTTCTTGATATTCACAGCATGCTTCCTTGGTATAAAATTCAAGTTGACAGCATTGTGAATAGAAAAGTATAGCTGTAGATTCTGTGTGATTCACATGTTACCTTGCAAATGTTTCACATTAGATTCTAGAAATAGACATTTGTGTATAATGAGATAGACCCTCGTGGGCAGCAAATCTGATGAGTTTCCCAAGTGTTTGAAAAGGAGGATTTACACTTTAAAATTCAACAAACTTTGTGACAAGCGAGGGAAAATCTCCAGATTGTCTCAACATTGAGCATTTTGTTGAGACTTGGCTGAGTGGGAGGTTGATAAGGTGTTGGAGAGCTGCAAACATGATAGGATGCAAAAAGCAGAAATCTCTAGCTAGAAGCCTGGGTGATCTATCTGGCCTGAAAGATATTAGAAGAGTATAGGTAGACCATTTGTCCCAGGAGTTGTTGTCATGGTTGTGGGCTATTAAAACCCCTTTCTATACCAGCTTGGGAGCACATTTTTATTAAAAAAAAGAAAGAAAAAACACCTCAAAGCTAAGCTGTTGTAGCTCTTGTTAGATAATATAAATATGAGGGAATTTGTTTAAGCAGACATTATGAAAGAGTTATTGCTAGGTTTGGTAGAATGGGAGCACAGAAGGTTCAGGAGAACTCTCCTGAAGGGAGGGTTGCTTTTGCTTGAAGTCCTTCCATTTTTTATAATGCCATTGCTGTATGCTGATGTATCTTTTGCAAAACTTAACCTTATCCTTGAAAGTGCTTTGCATCCACCTTATTTCAAACATGTTTTCATTGGTTTATGGTTTGTTTTGGTTTTTTTCATCAATTGCCCGTTTAATTTTCAGTTGCGGACATTGCTGCTCAACTTAAGGTCAGAAAGAAAGGGATGGGTGGAACCTGTTTGTAACTGCATTCTCAGTACACCACTTGTTTCAAAATAAAAGCTAGAAGTATATTTAAAATCTACTTATTTATTTCTATAACACTGCTGGAAATAACTTCCACACCACAGGGACCTCTTCTGAGGGAAGCAGGGTGCAGCAGCAACAGAGGCTCCCTACAGCTGCGTACTCAGTAAGAGCTTTGCTTCCAGGGAATGTGCAATTTCTAATTATGAAAGAATTTTTACTTGGCATAGGAATGACAAACTCATCTGCTTGTTAAGAAAAGCATTTATTGTCCACATTATAATACGATGTGTCTTGGAGAAGAGCTGCCTAAAATCATTACAGACAGTTCATTAATATCTCACTATACTCTGAAAGTTAAATATCTTTCTGAAAATGCTAGTCTTAGTCTGTGCTTAAGATTAGTAGAAAAAAAGTGGATAACCTCTGTGAGGATGAGTGAATGGACTCCGTGCAATCCAATGTGAATCAAGTAGAAGCCATTTATTTAGAGTCGCACATCTCTTATATAGTCTCCCAAGTGCTAAGCAGTAACTTTCCACTGTTTCACTCCCTTATCATCCCAGTTTAGCAAAGCATTTGAGGATTACAGCACATCCTGCTTTATCTTACAAACAGCCCACACTGTCTTGCTAACCGATCTTTCCCATTCATTATGCTCTTCTCGGTTCCCAAGTCTCAGGCCAATTAGGCCCTTAGCACCTGGTGTTTTCTCCGATGTTCCCGGGACTGAGACCTAGGTGTTTTCTCTGATGTTCCCAGGGCTCAGGCCAAACGAAGGTGATAAAGCCTGGATTCATTTTGTTAACTCTATGCTGTCTCCCGCAAACCTCTTTTCTCCCACTCTTTTTGTTTGTCATTGTGCTTGCAATGTGTGCTGTAATCAGCGAAGCTGTTTAGACTGTTAGATCTTGGCCCTGTGAAATCCTGTAAGAAGGAGAATAACTCTCACTATAGGAAGCCCTACAGAAATTGCTGGCGATCTGCACAAATCACATGGTTGTGTCCTGTTTTAGTTAAAAAAAAAAAAAAACAAACCAAAAAAAACCCAACATAATTGTGGGGTTTTTATTTTTCCTAGTTGATATTTTATCGGGAAAATGAAATTACTGAGTATTTATCAGAATCATAAGGACAAAATACATTCACTCATTGTGGTACAGATCCTGAAAAGTATCTCAAAGGCTGAAATTAAATGTCCTTCAGGCATCTAACCACTGGCTAGTGCTTACCTAATTCTCAAAGTCCCTAAGATTTCAGGGAGTTTGCCTTTCTGACCCCAAAAGTCCCTAGTTTCCTGCTGTGCCATATGTAAGTGATCTTATACTCTGCTTTAGGAAGCTCATTGTCACTGCCCCACTTTGGATCCAGTAAAAGGATGAAGGTTATGACCTGGTAGGAGTGTTCCACTTCGCATAAGGTATTGCTGTAGGTATTTCTTCCCAAAACTTATGGTGGTGGGGCTTGTGGATGTTCCCATCAGCATGCTTGTACATAACCTGGTGCCACAGCTCCCACACACAGGTGTGCCACGTAATCCTGGCTGCTGATCCCTGCTTTTGGCAATATTTCTGCTTTGTGTAGACAATCTTCAGTTCAATATCACTTCTTCAGTGGTAGGTTCACAAGGCTTTCTTCCTATGGCCATGGGAATCTTTGTATCTTTCTACAGTGATGCTCACTTTCAGTTTGTTAGCGCAATGCAGTTATAGATCTTTAGAGAAGGAATGCCTTGAGAAGTGCTTGATACAGCTTGAATCTCCTCTGGCTGCACAAAGGTATCTTGCTTCCCAGGCTAGTGCTCTCATCACATAGAGGGGTTATATAAAAGGCTTGTCTATTTGGCTCTCTTAACCTCTTTCTAGCTATTTTTAGTTATGACTGAGTTTCTCCACATACACACATAGGTGTGTAACTACTATGGGGCACAGGGGCTCCTGGGCTTAGCATTTTCTGTTGGCTATCTTTATTTGCTGCCTACATTGAGAAGGGAGTCAGGCTTTTTGAAATGCTAATAAAAATATTTTCTTAATAAACTGTATGATACAATTCCCCAATTCATCTGGGAGTTATGTATCTGTGCGACAGGGTGGTAGAATGCATGCCTTATGTATGTAAAAACCACTAAGGTATTCAAGGCAGTTTTGGGATTTTAAAGCTCAAAGGAGTGGAAGGTCATTAGGAATACATTGAGCAATCGATTTTGCTGGTATCTCATATCAGATGAGAGTAATTTGGAGCCAATCTTTTCTACATGGCAGTACAACAGTTGAAGTAATTTGTGCGAAGTAAAGGCCAGTCAGAGCTACAGCTGAGGGGCTTCAAATACTTAAGAAAGTGCAGAAGCTTTTGCTGAGATAATTTTTGATCAGAATAACTTGGCACTCATGAAAAAGGTGAACTCATATGGGTCCTTGTCCTCACATTTTATATTCCTCAAATGGGTAATGTCAATGGCTTTATTCCTTGTAAAATTGGTTGGTGCCATACAACTGAGCAAGACTCTTTACTCCAGTCAAAATGATTTGCGTCCTTTGAACCTTGGCAGAACTCTGGCCTTACTAAAATTGCTCAGTTTTTCCACAGACACTACTAGAAAAAGGATTCACACTTTTGTGCTTTTAATAAAGCATTTTGAGAAGCTTTCTGTTGTTGTTTTTCTTCTGATAAAGTTCTATTATATATTAATTTTATATACTTATATATAAATATACAAATATGCATTGTATACAAATATATTTATAATGCATTATGTCTGTCTTAAGAATATTCTACTGTGCAAAGATGAATTTAATAATGATATACTTGTTAACAGTATTAGTGTCTCTACTTCCAATAATCTATTTCATTTTTCTGGATGTCTCATTTTGTTTTCTCAAGGTCTCTTAATCTTGCTTGACTACTGAATTTGAGGAAAGGAGTTGGTATGCTAGATAGAGCTTAGTCATGAAGGCCTGGACTAGCAGAATATAAAACATTTCATAGACATGTCATTGTTCTGTTCTTGTGCAGACCATGGAAATGCTGTAAGTTCTTCTTAACAATGCACAGTAAAAAGTGAAATTGCCAGTCTATTGTTTTTGCCTGTGCTTATATGACATTTCAAAGCAATTCAGGAAAAGCTGTCTTTTCCTTAGGCAAGCACAGCCCCTAGTGCACTGGATTTTAGGGTCAGACATCAGAGGTCTAAAAGGTTGACCAACAGTGAGATCATTATTATAATGCATTTGTTCTGCAGCTGCCCTCAAGCTGAAAGTCATATATGAGCAGACAATTCTGCCTGGAGCCAAGCTGGTGGGACAGATGGACAGATCTGGTCTCTGCATGGCAATCAGTGTGTTCTGATTATTAGGCGTATTTGCTTCATGCTCAGGAGAACCACGTTGTGCCCATTTCCACACATACAAAATGAGCATAATGATACCATCTTACAAAGTTTGATGTGACTCACTGAGGATTTTCACTATAAAAACATATAAATTATTAGTAATTTTTTGTATTTTTTTCCACATTAAAATGCATGTTTGTATTTTGAGGTATGGTCTGTACTTTCGAAACAGGCTAGAATCAAAGCTTATAATTTTCTTCCTGCTGTTGTATTATGACTAGCTCTAGATTTTATTTGCATATTGAACCTCAAGCCTAAAAGTGATTTTAGGTTTCACAGTGTTGAGGTTTCTGAGTCGCTTAACAGTCTGTGAGAATCTTCTGGTTTTGTTTGCACAGTCTCAACTAAAATAACCCTTCTACACTATTATAGAAGAGTTAGTGAAGTAATCCAACTGAGATGTCAATTCCCTAATGCTCTGAGATAGTTTTCCTTGACAAACATGCTCTTGCAAATGGTTCTGATAAGCTGAATATGTTGATGTGCTGCTCAGTGCACACAGATCAGGAGACAGCAGCTGTAACTATGCCTTCATTTTTTTTTAAAGTGCGAAGAATGTATGTGTGATAGAGGGAAACATGCCTGAAAATCATAACTGTCATTTCAGATTTTATGTCACCCTCAGAGTCTTAAATAAAGTGGTCCCTGCAAAGTTTGAATATTGAAAACTTTTATTTTAGAGGCATATCTGTGCACTGTAATTAAGATCCTGCCAAATGTAGTCAGAATGCCTGTTTGTGAAAAGATGGAATTTGGATATCAATAAATGTTTCTGAGCTGAAATCTGGCAGATAATCTTATTCCAGAAACAATTTATTCTAAAATTGAGTCGATTATATTTTTGTCAAGTTGTGATGTAGGAATTTACATTGCAATTCTTTGCTGCTAGAACAAGATCAGTAAAAAATGTTACAGTATTTTCCACACAGTGTTATCCTCCTTTTTTGTCACAACTGTCCATCATGTGGTAAATATGATGTATAAAAGTTATGTGCACTTTAATGTTCAGTGTTACACTGAAAATTTTTGCAAGAAGAGTTGTTAGGAGAAATGAAACCTCAGAGGTCTTACAGAATGTTCCTTTAAATTCTTTTCTGATTATACCTGACTTGATGCATGACAATCACGTTTTAGGTAATAGAGAAGAATTAAATATAGTGGAGTAACACAGACCACACAATACAGCAAATGTGCTAATATAATCAAATTAAAATATGCCCATTCCTTAATATTTATAGCTAACTGAATAAAAAGAATTAGGAATAAAATTTGGGAATGAAGGACATTATAGCAGAAAAAGACATGGTATGTTACACCACCAGAAAAGAAAAGAAGGAAGAACAAGAAGAAACCTATTTTATCCCAGGTATCCAAAAGCAAAGAAATTCAGTATCTAGATCTGTCTGTCAGATATTGCGTTAACCAAATCCTGTCTACAATATGTAGGAATAAGAATGCAATGATAAGGGTTCATTTACATTAACAGACCTACAAGACTTCATTAACAAGACAAATACCTATACATATGGAGCACTAGGAAAAGGGTTCACATACAGAGGATAATTTTTTTGTTTCAGACAAAGATGAATCAGAAGATAAAGAACAATTAATGATTTAATTCCTAGATTTTCTTTGAAAATGTCTCAATAGGATGTACCAATTCCTAAGGTAGTTCTTTCGGAAAGAACCTTAACATAATCCAGGAGGAATTTTGTTGCAATTTGCAGTGCCAAGACAAAGCCAGATTAAGCCATTCTGATGCAAAGCCTTTTCTAGTCTCACAATTGTTAACACAGGTAGAACTGCAAAAGCAGTGGGAAGTTTTAACCCTGTGTTTACAATGCCAGAGATGCCTTTGCGTGTAATAATGGAGTTGCCTGTCTGGCTTTTATATATTTAAACTAAGTATTTTAGCTTTTGAGACAGATGGTAAAATCATCAATGGATTGCAACAGTTGTGAGAACTGTAGGCAGAGGCGGCAGCTAAACTTGCTGCATCCCAAAATTGTTTCTGCATTTGTGAATGCTAGCCAACACTTCTGGGAGCACTGATAGATAAGAAGGATCCCAAGGATATCACAGAATGAAAATAACATTTACTTATTTCATATTAATCTACTGCTATATATAAGCATCATGTATGTTTTCTGCATGTTTCAGCTTCTGAATGGTTTTCAAGAACTGGCCTACAAATGGTAAATTATAATAACCTGATATAGAACAGTATAGAACAATACTTGGAAAATAATCAGCTTTAGAGAAAACTGATGCAGACCTACTGAATGTAACAGAACCTGCACAGAGGGTTTGTGGGGATGTGCATTAACTGTAAGTAGATGAAAAGACATGAAACCGCTGGAGCAAGTCCAGGGGAGGTCTACGAGGATGCACCTCCCATATGGAGACAGTCTAAGAAAATTTGGTCTGTTCAACCTAGAGAAAAGAAGGCTGTGTGCAGACCTCATAGCAGCCTTCCAGTATCTGATGGGGGCCTACAGGGTGCTAGGGAGGGACTATTCATGAGGGACTTTAGTGATAGGATAAGGGGGAATGGCTTCAAACTTAAACAGGGGAGATTTAGGTTGAATATAAGGAAGAAATTATCACTGTAAGAGTGGTAAGGCACTTCAACAGGCTGCCAATGAAGTTGTGAATGCTCTATCCCTGACAGTGTTCAAGGCCAGGCTGGATGGGGCCTTGAGCAACCTGGTCTAGTGGGAGGTGTCCCTGTCCATGCTAGGGGGATTGAAACTAGATGATTTTTGAGATCCCTTCCAACTCTAATCATTCAGTGATTCTGTGAATTTCATTCCTGCATAGTTGTATTCATCAAGCAGTAACATAATTTGCTCCAAAATCAGCAGGTCCAATTTACTTACTACTGGATATATAGTCCCTTATGACCATACCCGTTGTTTAGAAAAAGTATATTTTTTAGGCCACCATCTACCCTATCTTTCAACAGTATATATTTTTATTTTTTTGACATTTGCATGACAATGTATAGGAACGCACGAACCTCTGGTTATAATGAACTGCTTGGAAAATTTGCTAAAAAATGGCTACATATATATATATATATATTTTTTTTTTTTAATTGATCCTCATTTCCAGCATATACTGGACTTATCTCCAAGTCAAACAAGACAAGAAAGTAGTTACCCAACTAGGAGAAATAATCACTGTATTGCTGTCCAAATGCCCCAGGTTTCATTAATTAAAGAATCTTAAAAATCTAAATGTGTGGCACAATAAGCCTGTTAATATTACTTTTCTTTAGAACACCTCTGTCATCACAAAAATTTGTTGACTTTATTACGAAGAATGAGAAAAAGAAGGAATGTATAACAGTAAGTAGGCTTGCTCACAGCCTGCAGGATTTTAAGATTCTTTTCCTCAAGGCGTAAATGATAACAATGGAAAATGGCTTTTTAGAAGTAATTTTATTTATTTTCTGTATCCTAGAGAGAATAAACCAAATAAATGAATGAAAGAAATTGCTTGCCCTTTCATGGCAATAAATAACTCATTGTTCAAAATGATTTGTCAAAGGCACAAGATTGCATACTGTTACTTGAGAAATTATCTTCTTTCATATATTGCTGTATTTTTATTTCCTGCTCTCTTTTTACTTGCTCTAGCTTTTCATTTTCAGTGTTTTGGCCAAAGAAAATGATGTTATTTTTATTCTGTTAGAGAATAGAAACTTCAGGATGCATATTAGGGGACACTAAATGTGAACAGTATCAATTTTGCATTGTCTCGATTATCTGGTGTTCGTTTTTACTGGTTTTCTTCTGTCTGTAAAAAATCCTGATATTTAATTAAATCCCACATTGGCAATTAGCAACTGTTGTAGCCATTTAAGAGTCAAATGATTTCAACATGGCCACAGAGTTGCAAAAATCTGCTCGCTAACGACCAAGTTTGATTGAATCTGTCTCTGCTTTAAGTGTAAAATGAGAAGGTGCTGGATGTACTGGACCTACTGTGTGGGATTGTTTATTTTACATATTATTAGTGTTTGTAGATATTCTGGAAATTTATCTTTAATACTTTTTTTTTTTTTTTTAATGTGATTTCTATAAAAATAATTCAGGAAACTGTAGAAAACTTTGATCAGTCCTTATTTATTGCAGCTGGCCTCATATAAGCAAGTCAAACAGCCACCAGTTGTGTATAAACTAGCAACACTTACATAAGCATTTCAGTATTACATTACTATTTAAAGGAGCTTTGCTTTGAGAAGGGACAGCAGTCCTTCTTGAAGTTTACATGAAAAAAAGAAAAGCTTTGAACTTTGCATGGTAACTTAAAATAAAAAAGAAAATTTTGATATTTGCTATAGTTCTTAATATAGTGCATTTCATAATACTTTAAGACATATCTGGTGTAATAGCTACTGTTTCTTGCCTCTAAGAATAGACATGCAAAGTTGTAATGTTCTAAAGGTTTGTAAGAAAAGATTTCTAATGAAACTTCTTTTTACACACAAATCTTCTTCATCACCTTCCCATAGCAGCGTTGAATCTGAATCTAGCAAATCTGCTGCAACAGTGCTTTGTTTTTAAAACTTAAAATTGGTTTGGAAGGGTGCATAATGTAATGACTCAGATAATAGATTAGATAAAAGGAGAATCCAGCAATTTTAGTTTTTATTTCTAGCTTTAGTTTATATCTTAAGGCATTATACCACTTAAGCCTTGGCTTTGCTGAATAGAAATTATGATTTTATTAGGGTCTCCAGGGGCATTTGGAATTTCTGTGGATCCAAAGACTTGTTTAGTCCAGACAGACACAAAGTTTTAAAGATTATTCTTGGAGGAATGATAACTAAAGGTATTTAAACATATTTTTCCATGGAGAGTAGATTACTTCCTGTTCTATTTTACTTTCCATGCGGTGATTCGTGCATTCATGTGCACCTGAATTTATTGTTACATTTCCCCCTCTATAAGAGCAAAGCTATGTTCCCAAGGAAGATACAAGCTGCGACAGCATGCAAGTAGCTGACATGGAAGCATATGGGAAAAGGTAGAGTTTGCAGTCATGCAATTTGTTAAGCTAAGGTTTGTTGACAGTAGAGAAACCAGTCCTCTTGAAGAAATGGGTCTCTGTAGACTGATTATTACAGTGTATTAAAAGTGATCAAAAATTAAAATGATCAGGCGCAAGAAGGCTGTGGATAACATGCCTCCTGCAGCAAAAGCGATGTTAAAGAGAAAAACTGTTGACTGCTACTTAGTTCTTAATATTTGTGAAATAGGAAGTGGCATTTAATTTGTAGATGGCACAGCTTTTCCAAATTTTCCTAAAATCAGTGCCTCCTTGGCACTTGGTTAAACAGAAAACTCTTTGATGAATGAGAAGTGATAGCTGCCATGCTGTGCAATTTACTCTGCAGAAAGTTGAGGCTTCCCCAGCTGAGAACCTGAACTGAATACTCTGGACAGTGCCAGCCTTTCATGTCTTAGTTCTTATTAATCTTTTAAAAATGTTACAACTTCTGTAGATATCGATGTTAGTGACCTATTAGACAGACTTTTTTTGTCTGGTTGGTTGTTTTTTGTATGTGTAGGGTATGTTAATGATTTAGTAAAATAATAGTAAGTCACCTGAATATCTGAAGCCACTTTGAGTGCATGCCAGTGCAATACTTTCTGTGACCTTCAGTTGGAAAGGCTACAGTATTCTAGAAACTGTATCTTTGTAATTTGTTCCAATTAGCTGTAAAAGTCTCAGTTCTTAGTCTTGATCATTGTTGTTGTTTTCGTAGAAATAGTGTCCTGATCGTTTTTAACCTAGCTTGAAGGCTTATTTCTCAAGTCAATTTTCAAGTTAAACTTTCATTTTTCCTTTGGGCAAGTCTATGATGGTACCAAGTGACTACCAATTGGATAATTCTGTTTTCCTTATGCAGTCTGCTTCTAAGGAGAGTAGTAACTCTTCCAAAATAGCAAACATAGCCAGTGTGGATTCTTCTATAATTCATAGAACAGTGTAAAGTGCAAGAAGAGTATATCAAGGACATTTCATTTCAAAGAAAATATTCATGCACTTCCTGCAGATACAGAGTTCCAGCATAAATCTTTAAGTATAACCGTCTCTTTTTTCTCTTTTTTTTCTCTATTTCAAACTGAAAATAGGAATATCTAGTTTACTTAAACCTAACAAATATTGTGAAAAATAAAACATATAGTTCCTATTAGCATAATATAAACACAGCAATTATAACTATAAATGACTACAAGTATTACATGTTAATTAACCTGGATTAAAACTAGGTTTCATTGTCAACTAGGAAGTTGGAAATTACTTTATCACATACCTAAAAAAGAAATAAAAATATATCTATAGTAGCTTTTTTAAAATAATAAAAAAACCCCCAAAAAAACCCAAAAAACAAAAGCCACAAACAAACAAAAATGAATAAATAAATAAAGCCCACAACCTTGACATTTCTTATTTTGGAACAGATCTTGGTGAATTTTATGTATGATACTTTTTTTACTATGTATATTTCCTGGCATATAAAATTAGCATGTAGGCTGAACACATAGAGTCCTCTAAAAGCAGACAAAACCCAAAGTTTCCCTGGCACACCAGCTTCTGATATTTTTCAGCAGTTGTTTCTGCATCTCATGATTACATCTCTGGCAGTGAATCCTCAATATATTTTTATTCTTCACTGGCCACAAATTGCTTGGGCTTCACACAGAAGAGCCAATCTTAAAGTACTTTTATGTGTTCTTTCAACTGTGAGTAGTAAAGAGTGGCTGACTCATTTCAGACGTGGTCCCATAGAGAAAACATGGCATATCTACTGCACTGGAAGCTGAATCTAAAAAAGGAAACCTGGGAACTGAGGTTAAATTGACTGTTTTTTTAAAAAAATAAAATTGGGTGATTTGGTGATAGCCAAGAAGTCTCTGTTGTTAATAAGTTGTGTTTTAATTCTGAAGTATTAGCTTTGCATCACTTTTTGTTTGTTTATTTGTTTTTATTTTTTGGTGGCAGTAAGTTGTCCTGGTTAGAACAGAGGCAGTATACCACAATGCATTTGTGATGTCTGAGATGAGGTGATACTACTACTGAGCTTAGCAGTCTCCTGAGCAAAGCATTTTAAAGCAACAAAACTAGGTATTACAAATGTGTCATTTAGACAGGTTCTGCTACAATTTATCTGAGTACCCCAAGAGACTTTGGCTTTACTATTCTCATATTCCCTAATTCACAAAGCTGTCATATAGTATACTGGTATTTAAGGAATTGCATTTAGAAACGGAATGTACTCAAGGTCGCTAATATTTCAAACCCCATTACCTATGCTCAGTAATCCACCTACCATTATTACTACTTTCCTTTAGCATTGCAGTAAAAAATAAAGACTTCTGAGAATTTTCTCAGACACCTCCTCCTCCCCAAATTATTAATGAAATTTGGAAAAGCAGTATCAGTTACTGTATACTGGTCCTGGGCCAGTGAAGTCCAAAGTGAGCTTTTCCTTTATCCTCTCTGAATTTTTTATCAAGTCATTTAGGAAGCTAATTTAATGTCAGATGCTCTCTTGCATTTATTTCAAGCATATCTTTTGAGCAGATGGATCTTAACAGAGAACACTTCATGAGCTTTAAGTCAATATAAAACACCAGATTTTTTTAATCTAACTGTAAACCTTGGACAGAGACACTCAGATTAATATCACAGTTTTCTAGCCTCCCTCTACAGTCAATAGAGAAAATGGGGAAGAGCAATACAGTTTACTGCAGGTCTACATCACTATGTCAAGTTCTGCATTGGGTGTCTACAGAGGTTAGCATGATTTTCAATTTAGTCTATAAGTTAGGTAGGAGAATCCAAGCTTGCTGAATTTCTGTCAGGGTTTCAAGAGTATATTGTGAGACGATGTAGTAAATAAACAGTTCAATCAGTCTTTATTTAACCTCAAATCTACATGTTTTCTCAAACTCAATTTTCTAATAACTTCCTAAATTTATATGTATTTTAAACTTCTCCAACTACTGTTTTGTCCTGGGTTCAGCAGTAGCAGTCATTTTTCTCCTTCTTAGTAGCTGGTGCAGTGCTGTGTTTTTGACTTTCAACATGGGAACAGCGGTGATAACACTGATGTTTTTAGCTACTGCTTAGAATGTTTAGACTGACCAAGGACTTTCTGAGCCTCATGCTCTGC
>WYDI02011861.1:0-41014 GCA_009867235.2 Psittacus erithacus
GGGAAGGACAAGTTGTGGGGGGAAAACAAGCAGGCTACATGCTTTGTCTAATTTACGACTAAGCTTAAACCACAACACTCAGTCTTTTGCAAAGTTAATTGGTTCAAGGTGTATTAAAGCTAAAAAGAAATCCAAGTACGTTTGAAATACAAGCCTAAGTACAAAGCATCTTCAGACAATCCTAACTGTACCCTTATAGTGAAAATTCACAATAATTGTAAAGGTTTGATTGAAATAGATCAGTATTTCTGCTCTGAGCTTACACTGCTTTAAAAGACAAGTTTTGTTTTTGCATTTTTCCCTTTGTACAGAGAGATAGTTGGAGTTAGGGTTGTCAGAAAAAGGTGTTAGGGTCTGATGAGAAGAGAAGGGTATCCATGGGCTCATCTGACTGAATTTTGTGCCTCAGTGTTTGGTTAGCCCTCAATGTTCTTCTGAGAAACAGAGTTTAACAGTAAAAAGGGAGCTTATGCTATAAAGCTATCAAATAGCAGTATTGGTCTAAGAAAATTGAGTTAGTAGGACCTAGGCTCACCTTTTGCCTGTACAGTGGCTGTAGGAATTAATGTGGTTTTGTGAAGTCATTGCTGCAGAGTTCAACACAGCACGTTAAGCGGGGTTTTATTAGGGGGTTTAAATTACCAGAATGACATTGGTTTGCTATGGCTTTGAGTTCTTTTTATTTGCGGGGAGTGGGGAAGGGGGTGTTAACTCTTATAGTGACTTAAGTAAAGTGAGAAGCATTTGTTCAAAAACTTGAAGTGGTCTTTGAAGTATTGCTGTCAGTATAAAGCTTAGAGAAAACTGTGAGGTGGATTTAAAGACCAAGAAATTAAAGTTAATGAGGAGATAACAAGCATCCATTTATTTTATTTCTAAAAATCCCCAGTAGTTGGCATTTCCTTAGCCATTAGCAGTCTTCAGTATAATTGATGTACTGGGTAAGGTTTTTGTCTCTTCAGTGCTTTGCTCTATGCTCATATCTGTAGAATATAAACCTACAGATTGCATATCTGTCTGTATATCTGTATGCTTAGTTGCCATTATTACACTTACTTTTGTGAAAACTGGGGCATGGGGAGGGGCTTGAGGCAATCATTTTCATTTTTGCAAGATTCTTTATGTGTAGAAGGGTGATGTCTGAGATTCTGCTGCCAAAAAATAAAATAAAAAAAAAGTTGTGTGAGATCTGTATGCAAAGGATGTACGTTTAAAAGTCTATAAACCATACAAATAACAACTACGTAGGTTTAGCTGCCATTCAAATCTGAGAGTAACAGCAACAATGAAAAGGTAATTTACTGTTAAACCTTAATGAACCAGACATATCCTATCTCCTCGGTGCTACTCTAGATGAGGGAATGCATACAGCTGTAATACCTGTCAGCAAAATCAGATTAAGATGGTGCAGAAGATGATTTTGATGTCATTTGGACTGGTATCTCACAGGAGGCAGAATATATGTTCAATAAACAGCGCATTTAAAATGCTGTATTGCTCTTTACTGGTGACTTGAAAGAGGAGGATCATCTTTTGCAGAAATGGGGATGTGCTGTTCAACCCATTATTAAACAGAGCTTGTTAACCTGTCTTTGAGAGAACATGTAAGCTACTGTAGTCACAGTGATCAGAAATCACACAGACCATGGGGTTTTCTTTGTTTTCTCTACAGCTGCCTGGATCGCTATACAAGAAGTCCCCTGAGGTTACCAGTCACCTGGGCTAGGTTAGCTAATAATCACCTGTGACTGTTTCAGTTTGGGAGTAAATCTAGGAGTTTACAGGAATAATCTCTCACCAGCTTCACTTATCTCTGTTGTGAAAGTTAATTAGGATTAATAGTCACATACGTTCATTCACATCATGCACCATATGTTTTGATGGTTCTGTAAATGTATGTTCTGGGTTAAAGTTACTAGGCTTTCAGCTAGCTACCCATCTTTTCTTTGTATAATGGAGGTAAAGGGAATGGTTCATGCTATATGAAAAAACAGCAGCTTTCTTTTGATACACAGATGGGGTGTATAGTGTCTTTGACAGTTGGAATCAATGCAGTGCTTTTAGAATGAAGGAAGGATGGTCTTACCTTCACATGTTTCTCAATATTCATGTGTTTTTTTGTGTTGAAAATAACAGTTATTTTGCCCTAATAATTAGTAATATTTACAGACACAATTGCGAAGTCGGGTGCCAGTAATGAGTTGTACACTATTAAAGTACTGTTCTACAACCAATGATCATGTTAGGTACTCTGTATACTCACAGAGCATTCCCTGCTTCTATTTTGAAGCACATTCATTAAATATGCTGCGATGACATGCATCTTTGAGCACTGAAGTGGGAAGCTCCTTCTGTACATTGCCTACCTGATGTCATTTTTATGTGATCAAGTGATTTGTGGCCTTATTTAAACCCTGTATGTGAAATACCTTAAGGTGATAATTGGATTTCTTGGAGCAGAATTTGCTGTAGTGTATTCATCTGTGCCAAGATATTTCTGTGAATTTAGTTCAGATTATGAACTACTTTGTGCTGGTTTTCACTCCTGAATTTACTGAATGTATCTCCTCCAGTAATGAAATGGTATTCAGGAAGTAAGTTTGCAATCTGTAGGTTTTTGCTTTCCTCCTCCTCAGTCTACTATGCCTTGGAGAAACTCAGACAATTTTTTTCTCACAAAGGAATGCTGAGAGAGGATTTAAAAGTACATGTATGCAAGTATGTTCAAAAAGAGCCTCTAAGCAAAATTTGAAATTAAAAGAGATGCTGCTTCACTGTTTCACTGATGTGAATATGTAATGCTAGCCTCATTTATGAACTGAGGCTGCAGTTTATATGGTACATATATAAGAAGGACATTAAAGTACATGCCTAAACATTTAAATGACATATGGGTATTGTTTAAAACATGTTTTCACACCCACACATTCATTAGAGATGAGCTGAAATTAGGAATCAAGTGAGTTGGCAGGGCTACTGAGGTGGAAACCTGTTGTAGTTAGTAAAAGAAGTTGCTGGTATTCCCGGTCTCCCTGCTGTACAGCAGGTTTTAAGATGAGCCATGAATATTAATGATATCATCATTTCTAAGTTCTGTAGGCAGTAGTCTCTCAATTAGTTATCCAGGGAAATGATAGAAACAGGCTTAATTTCACAGTTCCCTAAATTTGTTTCATGTGCCCTCTGCTGGCTGTGTATCAGTGCAAAACAAGAGAGCAATGCACAAAGATCGCCGGTAAACACAGTGGTACCAGTTCTGAAAGCAAGCTCATCCGGATCTTGCCATGGTGTTTGATTTTTAGGTGGAGTGCACTGGAGAGGGGAAACGACCTTCTGATTTCATTTGATATTATTTTTCAGTCTTGCAGAAGCATGCAAAATTTGAGCCATGTGTATTCAGAAGTGTTGAAGTACTGGAGCAAGATCTCCTGTGGTTTGCCAGCATTCCCTATCTTACACTTTGGCCAACTCTGTATGCCTGTGTATCTTTTCAGAGAGACATACTCTTAAGCTTTGATCAACAGGCTTATATTACTAGGTCCTAGCTCATGCAGTTTCTTATTGCCTCAGGTATCAGGCTGCAGCTCGTACTTGAAAACTACTCAGCAGCCTGGCCTGGCTGTGCTGCCTTCTGAGAACATCACAGGACCAGGGTAGCAGTGTTTCACTACCACCCATTGGTTCAGAAGTCACTTAACCTTCCTTCCCTGTGCCTCCCACTTGCCCAGTATCTTCTTACACATAAACTGCTCACTCCAACAAATCTGAACTTTGCTTACTGTCAGCTTTGTCTGTGCTTGCTACTATTAGTTAATGAAAGCTTAATGTAGTTGTTGTTATTGTGTATCCAGTGATAGAGGAAGAGTGAAGACTACTGCTTTCCTATACTGAAATAGTGGGTAGCAGCGCTGCTTATGTGATAATCTTCAGCACTATATCCAGTCATTTTCAGTCATAGGTGAAATCTATTTGAGTGTTCTTTGTCATTTGAAGATGTTATATTCCCTCTTGTCTTCTTCTCATTCCACTTTCTGTAAATATTTAATGCCATGAAGAAGGTCAAATAATCAAAAGTTGCTCAGCAGTTCTGCTGGTCATCAACTATATCTGCAAACTTTAGGTAAGATGTGTGAGTTGTTAATAATCCATTCCTGATTAAACCATATTGTCTAATTGCTTTAAATGTAACAATATACCCAAAGCTTTGTATTTCCTGCCTGAGCATCTGAAGTGTTTTGAGGGCTTGTTTTTGTTCTGATGCGCAGTTATGGATTATGTGGTGAGCTTCGTAGATCACCATGAGACAAATCTAAATGCACACATCTAAAATAGTTCCAGAGCAGAGACAAAGGGAAAGGCTGGAGTTGCTGCAGATGCCTCTGGAACCTGGGTACACAATTCTGACTGGGGCCTTGACTGCTTATCAACAGGGGGTAATGAATTCAAATTTAAACAGGGGGGCTCCAGGTTAGATACAAGGAAGAAATTCTTTACTGTGGGAATGCTGAGGCACTGGAACAGACTGCCCAAAGAAGTTATGAATGCTCCATCCCTGACAGTCTTCAATGCCAGATTGGATGGGGCTTTGAGCAACCTGGTTTAGTGTGAGGTATCCCTGCCAATGGCAGGGTGGTTGGAGCTAGGTAATCTTAAGGTCCTTTCCAGCCCTAATCATAGTATGATTCTGTGTTGGTGAGCAGAGATGGAGAGAGGTATATGAATAAAATTTTGGCTAAAAAGGAAGGACTTGCTTTACTGAATGTTACTCATCTAAAGATGAAATTTCTTTTTTTCTGCAGGGTGTGATCATGTTGGGTGTGAGTTAGAGTAGGGAATTATTTTGATAGATTTACTTTTAGATTTAATTTATTTATTTAGATGTATTAGTACTTGTGCAAAATCATTTTAGGTTTACCACTAATAGTGGGCATGAAGTTTTAGCATGGTCCTTTATTTTTTGTTATAAAATCCATGTCAAGAAAGAGTATTGACTGCTTTGTGTACATCACAAGGGGCAAAAAATAGAGATGAACCAGGAAGACTTAAGAAGGTACTTAGCAGACAAGAGGAGTTCAGTTGTTTATCTTGGTTAACCAGTTTATACAGAGAGGCCAGTGGAGCACATGATGGGG
Organism: Psittacus erithacus; assembly: GCA_009867235.2. Classification (NCBI taxonomy): domain Eukaryota; kingdom Metazoa; phylum Chordata; class Aves; order Psittaciformes; family Psittacidae; genus Psittacus; species Psittacus erithacus. Next base: position 5,133 of record WYDI02011861.1, read on the forward strand.
AAAGGAGGGTTTTGCATATGTAGAGACCTGGCATAGTTTACGTTTTAACAGTGACTAGTCTCCATAATAAAGTAGGAGGAATAAAAAAGGACAACAATAACCTTCTGGGATTAAGCCTGGCAAGATTAGTTACTCTAAGTGGGCTGTGTGCAATTTCTGATCGCAGGGTTTTTCCATTACTTGGGAGTTTGTTGTGTTCTTCTAATTTAGAAATAAAATGTGAAGGCTTAAGCAGTGGATACTGAGATATCCCATCTCACCTCAGCCTGACATGTTTGCCTCTCCTTTATTAAATACTGATTACCCTGGAAACTGATGATATTAAGTAACTTACTTCAGTGGAGTCTAAGTGGCTGTGATGACATTTTTTTAATCTTTTTGGTAGAGGTAGAAATAATTGGACAGTAGCAAGAAAAATAATTCTGTATGTCCACTTTTGAATATGATGAGATATAACAGTGTGTGCCCATCATTTTAATTACAGAGCTTATGTTGGTTTTGGGTCTGAAAACACAGCAGTTTGAAAGGAGTGGACACCCGTACTCTTATAATAAAATATTGCTGCAATTAAGACAGTCATGGAGAGAGGGAAGTAGAGACTTTTCTAATTAGTTGTGATATGCAATTTTTAATTAATATATTTTGATTTATAAATTGGATAATATGCAAATAGTGGAAAGAAGTGTACATATATTATGCAAGTCTGATGTCTGGAAAAACTTACTTAGTGGCCTTGAGTTTGTGACCTATTCTATTTCACTTAGACCTGTAATTACTTCCTTAGGCTTTCAAAGGCTAGGAAATGGCTTGTTACTGACATACTTGACTTCATTTTTGTTTTTAAAGATACATGAAAAAGTCTTTCAGTTAGTTTGCTATGGTACTTATTGAAGAGACCAACCTTTGGCTCCTGAGGAAAGTCTGTGCACCTGTATCAAATTGTGTAGTTGACTGAGTTATTCCTCTGTTGTGAAGTTGAGGCTGTCATACCTGTGTAAGATTTGAAGGCAGGCAGGTAGAGCTGCTGCATACTTCTTTAAATTATAACTGAGGTGGTCTTGTTTTCCTCTTGTGAGTTCTATGCTGGTGCTTCCCAGAAGGAAACCTTGTCATTGCTTTCTTTTTTTAACAATTTCCCTAAAGGAAGTTTGAACTGTGTATTTGAATGTAATTACATATACCACAGTCACGAAAACTAATTTAAGTTAAATAATTCCCCCTGTATTTTGATAACCATCTACTTGCATTTATTTCATGTCTGTTTAAAGCTTTTAGAAACACCTAAGATTTACAAAAACTGTGACGTATGTAAGCGGCACCATCATCTTTGTTCTGTGTTTGTCTGCCAGTGCTGCCAAGTGTGGTGCTTATTGCTACATACAATTCCACTACTCTCTCTGGGATCAATTATCTGAACTACCTGAAGCAACCATCGGTAACAAAGCTGAAATTAACTTAGTGTGTTAACCAGAAAGGAGAACAAAGTACATTATCATTTTAGTTTCTTAGACCCATGTGTAACATCCCATAGGTGTGAGTCTATAGGGTTGTTCTTACAATGACTGCCAGCAAATTGCAGGTTGGAGAACATATGTTCTGCTATGTTAGACTTAGTGTAACCAATTCTACCCTTTCTGGTGTTGCACAGGTTAACATTCAACCTTCCGAATGGCACCGCTCCATACTGCTGCCACAGTCCTGGTTAGGATTTATGAGTCGAACATACAGTGCAATCCTGCAGGTAATTTCGAGGTTCATAATATTGTTCACATTAATGCTCATTCAAGTGGTATGAGTTTTATTTTTACCAGGAAGAGCATCCTTGCAAGTTACAATAAGCTTGAGGTGTTTAATGGTAAAAATAATGAAAAAGAAGTAAAATGAGTCTTAAGTTAGTGTCAGTACAAGCTGGGATGCTTTGGAGAAGTATAACTACTGCTTCAGTTTAGGTTCTAGCCATCTGGTTCCTGTGTCAAGCTGCAGAATGTTCCAATTCTTAGAATTTTTAGAATGTGAAATTTTAGCTAGAGCTCTTATCTATTATTTTGAGTAAGAATTTTGTAATTAGAGTACCACAAAGGAGACAAAAGCTATAAAGGAATGATTCATTAAATAGAACTTCTCTTCATCAGCATATAGTGCGTCACAGCATGAGGGACTCATCTTTTTATTTTTTTATCTTTATTTTTTTCCTATCTAATGGTTAGGAAATATCTTAAATCCTCTCTTTCATTAGGCTGGCTGACCTGATATCTAGAACAGAGTAGTATCATTTGGTTTTTCAACAGGAAAATTATCAAAAAAACTTTTAACAAACAGCTGACTTGTAGAAGGCTCTCTTTGTGCTACGAGAAAGTCTTATTTGTTTGTGTTTCCAGGCCACATCAGCTATTTTCAGTGTGAGCATCTCAGGTTGCTGAGCAAATTCTAGAAGCTTTGATTGTTCTTCTTTTTGCTGTGCAGCAAAACATACTCTGCTCTCACATTTTCAAAATAAATTTTATCTTGGCCATCAGCAAAATAATGTATTCTAAGTGAGCCAGCCCCATTACAAAGCAGGCAACAGCTGTTTAAATTGTAATTTTAGGTTGTAGCTACAGAGGGGGGCATTGTTGCTTGCATGTAATTACTTTTTTATTTTACTTTCCCTCTGAGTCAAGACTTAGGAAAAGCTTGGCATTTATCAGATTTGTTTCTGAAAGCCTCTATTGGATCTTGTGCTGTTTTACTGGGCAATAGGGCCTATTTTTGTTGTTTCTGAAGTCCCTCACTGGAGACCTGGTATCTTTACTTACTCCCTTTGCTTCTGTAATACATTTCATCTGAGATGAACAGAAGAGATTGGAGTATAAGATGAGTAGTGTGGATAGTACGTAATTCAGTGTTTCTGAACAGCTAGTAATCATTTCTGCAATTTACAGGCAGGCATTTACAGAGTCCAGTGTACCAAAACACTTGAGTGAGGATTTTTTTTTTTCCCTTTGGACACCTGAAAGTCCTCTTGTCTACTCACATGCTTAAGTACTTCCACCAGTTTGTGCATTCAGCACTTTTTTGATATTTTCTGTAACCTTTTGGGTGACATATGAATTTACAGGATAGACTCTATTGTATTCTCAGGTCTTTTTGCACACCCAAACTACAAGTGTTCAATACCTAAACCTGACTGTATTTTTTTCAGTTAAGGCTTAATAATCTACTAAGGAGCAGTAACTGACAACCTAAACAAGTTGAGATGTAATTTGTGTTGAGATGGAGACTGAACATTAAAACAAAGCTGCTTAATATGTTTAGAGAACAACTGTTAAGAGGCCAGAATCCATATACTCCCTTTTAAAGTACAGAAAGAACTGTTGTAGGAGGTCACAGGGAGGTTAGATGATAGGAAAAAGATGAGGAATTCTGCTTTTAGATAGAATCAAAAAATGTGATGTTTTGTTGTTACAATCCATGTTAGCTAGCAAGCTTCTAAATCTTATTCCCTGCTCATTGCACCCCTTCCCAGCGGACCTTGTGTCTTTGCATGGGCTAGGAGCAATGTCTCTGTATCTGTCTGTGCCATCTGCAGCTTGTTTTCCTCACTCAGAATAAAAAATTACAATTTTTTTACCTGATACATTGTATATTACATCTGAAAAGCAGTCAAGTTCACTTATGAAGTAGCCCTCCAATGAAAGACTACATCTGTTACCTGAAGAAATGTTACTGTGATGATTTGCCCTAAAAGATCTGATTTGCTCTGTAATCCTGCAGGGGAGGCAGGCAGAGCTGGAGATGCAGTTAAAACATGGAAAAGAGAATCCTGAAAAAGTGCAACACAAACAATTTACAGCCTGGCTCTGGTAAGGAAGTGCTTATTTGTTTCTCATCACTTGTAATGGCAAGTGACGGGGCAGAGAAGGGCAAGACTTCAAAGCCTTTAGTTTTGCAAGTTTGAAGACTCCATGAATACTATTGAAAAGCAAAACAAAACAGATACTAGATACAATGGCCAACGTGCAGGGGATTGGGAAGAAGCCACTGGGCAACTGTCTCTAGGGGTTCCATATGCATTGGTTTACAGGTACCTTCACCTCTACAGTGTCTGAAACATTGTAGGGTAAGCAACTGGAAGGAATGGAAAATTGTATTTGTTTTGTCTCATGTTAAAGGAGACAAAACAAATGCAACAAGCAAAATTTACTTGTAGTGACTAAGTGAGCTGTCCCGCTGGAAATGGCTTGATTAAAGAAATGTAAGCCATGGTATGAATTTTGTAGTAAACTGAGACGCACCTGAGTTCATATGATAAGCTGGCCATGTTGAATCTGAGGATATTGTTTAAAACCGGCCAAGTGATGCACACTCTGATACATATGCTCAACTACTTCAGTTTCAGTCAGCTAAGGAGTGTCTCTCAGTCTATCAGGATTTAGCCATATATGTGCATAGCCAGGGGAACAAGATGGGAAGTGGAGGCTTCAGGGAGAGAAAGCTACGTATCCATGGACAGTATAAATACTTGTTAACTGTGCTTGTTCGCAAGTGCCTTGGGAACGAAGTACATACAGACAAATTCAAATGGCCTTTGCCTCTCAGGCAAAAAGGTTAAGTCGCTCTCAACAGGAATATAAAACTAGGGGGACCTACAGTCAATTTAGAGAGGGACTTTTTACAAGGATATGTAGTGACAGGTCAAGGGGGAATGTCTTTAAACTGAAAAAGGGTAGGTACAGATTAGGCATTAGGAAGAAATTCTTCACTATGAGAATGGTGGCACAATGTAACAGGTTCCCTAGAGAACCTGTGGATGCTAGGTGTCTGGCAGTGTTCAACGCCAGGTTGGACCAAACTTTAAGCAGCCTGGTCTAGTGGGAGGTGTCCCTGGCCATGGCGGGAGGGTTGGAACTAGATGATCCTTAAGGTACCTTCCAGCCCATACGGTGATTCTATGTCTGTGATTCCATGTCTGTTGTTTTATTCCCGCTAAATCTAGATTAAAGGGTTTCATAGATTAGTTTTTATTTCCTAGTGTGAATGTAAGATATATAAAAAATGAACAGAATTCCCCATAGCAGAAGAGAAATCAAAGCAGTAAGTGAATGCAGAGCCCAGTGTTAGCTTTCTTATCTTTTACTGTGGCCTTATAACTGCTTGGTGCTTCAGGGCTCTGACTTCAGTACTGTTTAAACATTTGTGTTACTTGTTGGGTTTAACCTGACTGTGGACAGCTTGATATAAACTTCAGTGTTAACGCTTTGTTGTGCAAGTGCTGTGAAATTTTGCTTTCATATTTGCTAAGTTGGTGTGTTTCTGGTGTAGATGGGTTTGAAACTCTGTGCAAGTACAATGTGGTTATGAAGGAAGCCTGAGTTCTTATACAGCCTGAGAATAGCTCAGTCTTATAACATATGGCCCTATTTTACAAGGCATGCATAATCACATGTTGTGGACCTGTGATTGAAATGTATCTTTTTCTGTTGGGTGAAAGTCATGGCCAGGCTGATACTGTATGTTATAGTGACAGAAGATCTGTTTTCTTGCCCAAACTTGGCAATATAGATTCACTGCATCTCTGCTTCTGTCTTGATAGGAATGCAAAACTAAACAAATTCAGACAAGTAGCCTATTATATCAGCTACAGTAATGCGTGAGAAATTTTAATTACTCCTATATCTTTCATTTAAATGGATTCAGGTTACTATACTGCTGAATAGCATAACTGCCTATAGTAGTTTCCAGGAGTGTAGTAAGTGTTGGAAAAATTGTTATGCTTATCATGGTAAAATATTTTCATTTTATTAAGGTGAGACATAGCACAGTGATCTAGAATCTTATGTTAATAGGTCAATGGACACATTTATGGCTATTGTATGAACCTGTATTTTACAAAATGTGATACGAAGTCAAATAAGAGCCATGTATAAAACACTGATAGAAATTTATTGACAATGAAGAAATGTTGGGTGGTACATTAACACTTTTACAGTTTTAGTGCTTGTGATTAATTTGTGCAAAGTCTTCTGATAGCAAAACGAGGTATTTGTTAACCTAGAATGGACACGTGTAAGGCATAAGGGGAATTCAGCTGAGTTCATGCTACAGTTTAGTGAACATGGTATAAATTCTTTCTGTTTCTGTTGCAGGGTCAGAGATATGTTGACTGATATCATCAAAGGTGCTTCCAAGTAAGAACTGTTAATTATTACAGATGAGAATGAGTTCTGTTTTGTGGCAGAAGATGTAAGATAATATTTTCTGCAATTGGTTATCTGCCAGTTTCATTATTTCACATGACTGCTGTTTAGAAAAGGAAATCTTCTCCAACCTGTGCCATGAGATTTTTACTACAAAGTGTGTCTGTTAGAAAGGCTGATGCTTAATGTTTTGAGTAAAACCTGGGTAGTGCTATGTGCATTATTAGGTCTTTTTTTAACTAGCAGCCTCAAGTAGCTTCACTTCCCTAGTTCTGCTTGTCACACTATTTCTGATATGAGCCAGGATGCCATTGGCCACTTTGGCTGCCTGGGTACACCTCTGGCTCATGTTCAGCCAAGCCTCCGTCCTTTAGATGTTTACATGCATTAATGAGATCCCCTCTCAGTCTTCTCTAGACTAAACATGCTATGTTCCTGCAGCCTCTCCTCGTAAGAGAGGTGCTCTAGACCCCTGATCATTCTTGTAGCCCTTCACTGGACTCTCTCCACTAGTTCTTTCTCTTTCTTGTGCTGAGGAACCCAGAACTGGACACAGCACTTGAGATGTGACATTACCAGGGTTGAGTAGAGAAGGAGGATCACTTCCATTGACCTACTGGCCGCAGCCCTCCTGATACCCAGAATACTATGGGCATTCCTGGCCACGAGGGCACACTGCTAGCTCATAGTCAGCTTGTCATCCACCAATACTCCCAGGTCCTTCTCAGCTGAACTGCTCTAGTAGGTCAGCCCCCAACCTGTGCTGGTACTTGGGGTTCTTCCCACAAGTGCAGGACCATACACTTGCCCGTGTTGATACTCATTTGTTTTCTCTCTGCCCAATTCTCCTGCCTACCCAGGTCCAGCTGAATGGCAGCACAGCCTTCAGGTGTACCAGCCACTCCTCCCAGCTTCATATCATCAGCACTTGCTGGGGGTACATTCTATGCCTTCATCCAGATCACTGATAAACAAGCTGAGTAAGACTGGACCTGGTATTGATCCCTGGGGAATACCAGTGACTACAGGCTTCCAAATGGATTCATGAAGTATAACCTATTAGAAGTCAATGGCCAACAACACCAAATGTTCTGTACATAGATGGGGTAATCATTTAAGGCAAGAGATATGGGGAGATTTAAAAGAACTTAACTAAGCACCTAGTTGTAATTACTTGTAGGTATCTCTTATCTGAAAGGAAGTAGTTCTGGTGTTCGAAGCAGGAGGGTTCAGTGACATTTGATTAAGACCTGTGTGTCCTATTTTAAAAGGCAAACCAGAAATCAGGTGGGGTTTGGATCGGAAACAAATGCCTGAATTTTCACTTTTAAAATTAAATTTAAAATAATAAATAAAAAATAAATAAATTTTTACAATAACAGTTGAGAAAGTTTTTAGAAATGGAAGACTGATGCAAAAAGTGTAGGACACTGCATAGTGGTTTAGTGTAAGACTGTAGGAGATCTCATACGGTTGTATTGTTCAGCCGCTATTGTAAAACCACTAAGAGTTCCAGCAGGATTATATTACAGTATGTGTTTCTGGGAGTAACTGTGATATTGACATATATCTTTTCATGAGACTGAACACAAGTTAAATTCTCTCTCTTATTCGTAGGTGGCAGATTTATGTTTTTTTTCTTGAGTTCTGAAAGTAAAGGTTTACATCATGGTAGAATTTAGTACTCCTTGAAACCTGTTGGTTTACATTAATGTTTTCATAGCATAAGAAAGTAATTCATAACTTTTTTCTGAAGCTGAGATTTCAGTGGTGGCTGCTCTGCTCAATCTCCTGAACAGATGCTGTTGCAGTGAAGCAGCACCTGCCTGTCTAGCATTCTGTGTTTGAAGAGCTTTTTTTTGTTGTCCTATGTAGAGATGGTACTAGCTAAGACCAAATGGTGCATTTCTGTGGGTGCTGCTTGCTCTGCAGGGTGACAGTCCTCATTACAGTGGAAGCAAGCTTCTGTTTTTATACAGCTTTGTGTGTGCTAGGCTTTATATAAAAGACAAGTAAGAAAAAAGGCTGAAATGCTTCTCTTCCCCATTCTTCTCTATTTCGTGAAGATGAAGTGGAGTAGACTTTTGCTGAGCTAGAAGACAGCCCAGTAGAGTTGCTAGGTGCAAAGGCCTTTCCTCCTGAACCACCTGTAGCATAATTTCCATGCACTGAGATACATGTTTTGTTGCCTGCACCCCTGTTATGCTTCTTACATATTTGCCTTTTTCTGTCCAGAGACAGCCCAGTGGTGAAAGGAAACTCTATTTTTGCCTTAACTGGTCTTGCAGTTGCTGTAGCCAAATATGAAAGCAGCCTTTCCTCAGACATTGAAGAGATTCCTGAGGTGAGTCAATGTGGGAAAATGTTTCTCTACTCTTAGTGAAGTGTAAGGAAGCATGTTTGGTGGGCTGGTAAGTGGATGCGAAGTACTTCACATTTTGAAGTTCAAATTTCACCCTACTCAGCAAATGCTATCTGGTAGCTGCTGGTGTGATCTACACAAAAGGAGGCAGAGTGTGTAAGCACATGAGAAACCAGACTAACATTCATTTTTTGGTTTTGGTAGATGAGATAGAGGTCTAGTGGACACTGAAGGCCAGCTAGCCTCCTTTCTCATCATTTTTGATGCAGTGAATAGTACCTGATGGAAAATAGTGTCTCAAGCATCAGCACTGGCAAATAAATCATTCTACTTACTGTACACAGGAATGACAAAATAATCTCATTCCTGATGGATCATAACTGGAACATCAGCTGTTGAGCTTCTGTTCAGGTAGGACCAGATTTAAGAAAAAAATCTAAAGAATATTTGGGTTTGATCTTTGCAGACTGAACCTGATTTTCTTCCCACAAAACATTGGATTTCTATGGTCACAGAGACCCTTTTAAGTATTGTGAATAGCCGCTATCGCCCTAGAGGTCAAGTCTTTCCATGGTTCTACCAGGTACGTGTTATGATCTTAGAGGCAGGAAAGCTTATATGTATTTCATACCTGGAGTTCATAGTGCAGAGTTTCCTGGTCTTGCTTGCCCTGTAGTAGTTGTAATACAGCAGAATTAAAACTTTCTTCTTTTTCTTTCATTGTGTTTTCTGCTTATATTTGGGTTTGCCTTGAGTTTTTGTCTTTATTGCCAGAATAGTAAAAATCACCTGTGAGGATATATGAATGAAGGAAATTAAAAAAAAAAAAACAAAAAAACAAAAAACCACAAAAACAAACAAAAAAAAGCCCCCCAAAACACACAAAACTCCATCAAAACCTGGAATATTCAGCATGTATGTGCAAAACAAAACCTTCTTATGTGAACAGGCTCTCCTCAGACCACACTGCCAAATGCTTGAGTGATTGTGGCACCATTCCTCAGAGCTCTGAAATGCATACCTTTCTCAAAACCTAATAGTTATGGAGCCAGTGATTCTTATTTCATGCCATGGGACCCCTGCTATCACTGATAGGGAATGTAGATCACCAAATCAAATATAGTGTTAAATGAATGGCAGACTGGTTGGACATAAAGAGATTCAGCTGCTTGTTTGGCACTAGCAGTTCTTGCTGAATTGTTCTGTGACTCCTGCCTTTGAAAATAATGCTGTTTAACAAAGGTGGTGTTGAGATGGAACAATGTGACAATGATGCATTTGTAAAATTCAGTCTGTTTAAAAATAAATAAATTAAAATCTTATGTTTGTAAAACTCTAAGGCACACAATAGAAATTGCTGTCCTACAGAGTGCCTTGAATCCTGATGGGATTTTTTTTCTGCTCCTTTTCAGACTTGCACCTGTAAGTAATAAATATACATTAGGCTGTTACTTAGAATCAGTTCATTGCTATATAAGTAGAGGTAGCTGTATGGATTTTATGTTTCAAAATGGAAAGGAATTAAAAACCTTTGTAATGGATTTTCCTTCTGGAAAGCATCTCTACCCGTTATCTTGCACAATCTTCTGACATTTTGTCATCCTAGGTGCTTTTAAGTTAGTGCCTTTTTTTAACTCACTAAATCCTTGGTGTGTTGTAGTTACAGAAGTACATTAATATCATGGCTGGTTTCTGTTTGCTCTTCTGATCGCCCTGTTGGGTATTTTAACAAGGAAGGTGAAAACTCAAATAGACCAATGTATTTATGTGTAGAGTAGCTATTAAATTCACCCTGCCTTATCCTTTGTTTACAACTTCATGCTTAGCAGTCTTCACTTAGAAATTATATTCTGCAATTCCCTAGTTTTAAGCTTTTACAAGGCAAGGCAAATGGAAAAGTTACCATAAGCAATTCCATGAAACATTGTTTATTGACAGATTGCAATATGTCTGTGACACTGTTTGCTGTATAGGTATTTATTTTAAATTCCGGAGGTTTTGAGTGTTACTACCTGGAAAAAAAATTTATTTCCCTCTCCCAAGAGGAAAAGTAAATAAAAATCCTTTTTATGTTTTTATAGAAATCCTATTCAGGTGAAAATACTGCTAGTAGTATAGCTCGTTCCTGTGCAGCCACTGCGTTGTCTCTCCTGGTGCCAGTTTTCATTGTATCATGCAAGGAGAAGGTTGAGGAGGTCCTGAATATGCTGACTGACAGGTTGCCTGGAAAACGAAATGCTGATGAGTCTCAAGCTGTTCAAATCCACATGAGCCTTGGTCTGGGGATGTTTATCTCACGCTTGTATGAAGAAAAAGTCAGGTAATGATTACCATATGTAATGTAGGTTTGCAAATAGCTTTCTTCTTTTTTCTGCATGTTGTCTTAAGTTCTGAGGAATTCAAAGTATATACAAGTCATAGGCAAATGAGTCTTGAGGGGCTTTGCAACATTTCTTGAAAGGTGTCTTGTATTATCAGTCTTCACCACCCCCTGCCCCAGTGCTGTCCTGGATATTTTGCCATTCTTTCAGTATGAGTGATTGATTTTCATAATATACTTAGCTACTTGCACAAAACAGTCATCTGAAAGAGCCGCACATACTCTTTTAAGCCAGACTAGCTGCTGTAGGAGCCTTAATTGTAAAATAATTCACAGTTTTCATCCATTCCTTTCTTAGTGGTGCTCTGGAGATGTGATAGTGTCCACTTATATCATGTGAGTTATGCATATGAGAATGGAGCTACAGGAAGTAACGGGCTGTCCTCAAGGTGTGCTGTTAACAACTATGTTGGCAACAAAGCAATGTTCTGAAGTTAGTAAAAAAGGCCTTTTTTACAGAAGGATTAGCTACAGTTGCAAATTTCTGATGATTCCAGAGAAATTGAGTAGTAGATTTGGCTTTATACTCCTCCAGCTTCTTTGCCACTAGGGATTCTCTCTGCCTGTGTACCTATAATAAATGTTTAATTGATGCAGGAGCACAGGTGTCAAATGATTTGGCTGTCAGTTGTTAATTTGCTTAGCGAGGCTAATGTTTCCAATACACCTGCCTTTGTTAAAATGCTGCAGCACTGTGCTGTTCTAATCTTTGCGCTTTGGCATCTTGATGCCATGCTGCCTGTGACTCAGCCGCTCTTCTGCTGCCCTGTATAATTTCAAAACTGAATCTCAGACATCCTTCCAAACGTTGACTTGCAATAACAGCAAAACTTGTAGGGGTGTAGCTATAAGTAATATCAAATCATAGAGTTAGTTCGCATTAATGTCCTGTTCATTAAGAAAGGTATGTGTTTTGTAGGACGGAGTCCCTATGATATCTTTGGAGCAAGATGTAAATGCCTTCTTTTTTTTTTCTTTTTATATCAGTAAGTTAAGCAACAAGATGGCAAGAGAGACTTATGAAGCTGGTATCTTAAAATACCATGCATTTTCTGATCGAGTTCTGTCAGTGACCTCCTCCTTTGGTCAGGCATGTTCTGCAAATCCTGAGTGCTGGGAGTTGTAGCAATAATGATTGCCAGTTAAGGTCTGAATATGTTTTTATAATTTGTATATGAGTTTATTTATATGAATGTGACACACATGACCAGTCATACAGTTACTGCTTACAGACTAGTACCAGAACCTGTTACAGGAAGAAAAGAACTTTATTTACTGGCACTTTCAGTCTCAGCAGGAAATTTAATATCTTGTATGATTTAAAGAGCAGAGCTGTGTTTTGGTTTTTTTATTTATTTCTGTTTTGTTTTTGTAGTGATGTATCCGGTCAGCAAATGAACTTGGTTCTAATGAAGTCCCTGGATGCCCTGGAAGACTCCTGCTTTGACACCAGTCTGGAGTACAGGTGAATTTCCTTCATTAGAGATGATATTTTGTTGTATTTTGAGATTCACTTCTTCAATTTATGCTCGTATTCCCTAATTTTACACAGAAGAGTATAAGAATAGGGAAAGAAGAGAGCCTGTGGTAAGTACTTCCATAGAATTACCAACTTGTGCAGACTGGCAAGGGTTTTGAGGTACATGCCCCCCCCTAACATTTGGCCATGGACTTTGACTGCATTGCCCATGGCTTTGCAGTCGGTGTTTGAAACCTGCAAGACTGGAGATAGTGTATCTCTAGGCCCTGGCTCCACTTTGGGGCTGTCCTTATCTCCGTGTGAACATCTGATGTTTCAGCTTGTGCGCCCACTGCCTCTCAGCCTCTCACTGTGCAAAAGCCCTGCTACGTCTCCTCAATCAACCATAGAATGCTTATTCTTGGAAAGGACCTTAAGATCGTCAAGTTCCAACCCCCTGCCATGGGCAGGTACACCTCACCCTAGACCACATTACCAAAGGCTCTGTCAGTGTCAGAGAAGCTGCTGGGTGCCCCCAAAGCCATCCCTTTTCACACATGAGCTAGCTGTGGCCTCACAGCCTCTGTTCTCACGCAAGGTCTCCAGCCTCAATGCCTCCATAGCCTTCCATGAAATTGTTTAGTTTTATTGGTGTCTTCCCCCAACACTGCTAGCCCTCATCACTGCCTGGGTGCATGTTTGTAACTCAGCTTGTTTCCCATTAGTGCCAGCACTATCGCCAAGAACTAATGTCCAGCCTCTCTGGTCCCAGCCTGTCTGTTGCCAGGTGCAGGACTGTGAGTTGGTGCTTCTTGAATTTCAGGATGTTTCTGCTGGTTTATTCCTTTTTGTACCATCTCTTCTAAGTGAGTGTGTCCATATATAAATAGATGTATAATATTTATATATGAACATATGTGAGTGTATGTGTATGTGCCTGTATTTAACACACACAGAGGTTTTTTTTCCATACAGTCCCTACTATGATGTGAAAAGAAGCAATGACCACTACAGCTAATCCCTGCCAACGCACTGGTAAAAACCATGGGCATGTGTAGAGAACTGCACAGTCTTGCTCAGAGGCAGTGGGAAGATACCAGTAATTCTGGGAGCAGGGCTGGTCATCTTATCTGCATGTGTATTTTTGTCACCAAACAATCGTGTAAAATTGTGTCTAGAACTATTGTGGAAGCCATGTCTGTACTTTGTTGATTGTTCATGAATTCAGATGTGCCAGTTACTTAAAAATATTGATTCCAAAAGTTTGTTTCATCATCTTTGCTGGAAAAAGAGACACCATTGCCAAGACACCAATCCAGGTCAAGGCATGCTCATCTTCTTCATCCCCAGTTGCTGAAAAACATTAGCTTATAAATATTACCAAAGTTGATTTCAGAAGTTTCTTTCTTTTTTACTGAGCTGAATAAAAAAGGTAACTTCCCATTTTTAAGTTGGATAGCAGAAGCTTAGAAGAATGCTTAAGATCCTAGTCTCATTTATTTGACTGCTTGCTGTATGGAGTGGCTGAAATGAGCATGCTCAGGGAGATGCATGAGGGGAAAATAATCTTCATCTTCAGATAAAAGCTGCTTCTTTAAATTATTGTGTAAGCGTGCCAGTGAGAGATTATCTTCAGAGCAGTAAGTATCTGCCATGCTTTTAGTATCTCATGATGGCAGCCTCACCGAGAATATTTGACACAAGTTTTCAGTATTATGACTGATGACCTGTGGAAACTGAAATGCGGGAGTGCAGCCACTGAATTTATAGTAAGAGTTCTCTGGTCCAAAATGGAAATTCTGGTCAAATCTGAAAAACAGGCAGGGACTGTGAGGCTGTTCATGCAAGCAGCCCTATTAAATCATGTACAAGAAGCTATGTTCCTCTTGTTATAATTTTAAGTATCCTCAGCATCAAGCTGTTAGTTTTGCTGAATACATCTGCCCTGCTGAAGCTGGTCCGCTGTTACCTATGCTGATTTTAGTACCCGCTGGGTGCAAAAAAGGAACTGTCATGATTTAAATCCAGCTGGCAGCTAAGTACCACACTGCTGCTTACTCACTCTGCTGCCCTCCTCCCCTTGCAGGAATCTGAAAGCAACAAATCCTAATACAGCCAGCTAACCTGCAATTAGTATATTTAACTGGGATATCAGAGTTTGGGATGTTGGTATAAATCAGATGCAGAAGTTTGGATCCATACTTATTCATACCAGTTGATGTGCTTGTTGATGGGGCTATTGGTTCTTCAGGGACCAGAAGAAATTTCTTCTTCAGAAGAAATAATGAAACTCTATGTATAGGATTTATTATTTTTAATGCACATTTCCTTTTTATGCTCTTTTTTCATTCTTTGTCTCCTGAAAAGCACCCACCTATGTGTGAAATGAAAAACACCTGTAGAATTGACTGTGGTAGTAATTACTCACAGGGCTAATTATCAGGCAAGGCCATACTCACCACAGCATACTTAATCCTTTTTCTTTTGTCTTCTCATTAAGCACTGGATGTATTTTGGGAGTAGGACTTGTTCTGTCAGTTATGAGTCACAGTAGCCAAACAGAGTCACGAGTGCATGTTTCTGCTTCATTGAGAAAACTCTGCAAATACGTGGACAGCAGTGAGAACCAAAGCAGATGGGTCCAGGAGGTATGACATATTTTATCGTAAACTATAACCCTTCTTTTACTTTGTTGCCTCCCTTTAGTAACTATAGACTTTTACTGAAGCTTTGTACCTGTAGGACTGGAATACTTGGTTTCTGTTATTTCTTTCACAATATATGGTTTTATATCTGCTGAAGAAAACAATGATAATAATAGAATAATCTGTAATGCTGCACAAACATTAAGACACTGCCTAAAAAGTTAACAGACATCATTCTTTCAAGTGCTTGTTTTATTCCTTAATCTGAGTTTGAAAGTTAGTCCCAAGTAACTGGATATGGATCTCTCTAATATTCAGTTTACTGCTTAGCTGATCTACTAGAAAGCAGATAGCAAGTTACTGTCAGAGAGAACCTTAATCTGAATACTTCCTCCTTTCATGTGTCTGTTTTCTTCTTTGAAAGCTGCTGTCTCTAGCTAATGTGAATCTTGCACTTGTGAATGTTGCTGTAGCTCCATGTGCTGTTTTCTATGTTTTGAAGAGTTAAACTGTCTTCTGCTAAATTTGCGCGCCTGTTTCAGTTTATTTGGCCAAGACGTGTCCTGTAAGTTTTGCTGTGGTCTGTGCACTAAGTCTGTAAACTTGTTGACATAAAACTTGAGAAGGAAAACTGATGAAATTGGAGTTTACAACAGAAACCAAGAATCAATAAGCAGGTGTTTTGCATGGAAAAAAAAAAAAAAAGCAGCCCTGTACCTGATGTGTGTAAGCCTGCAGCATCTGAAAAGCCAAGTTGCTTAATCCTCTGGGTTTTCTAAGGGGGTTAGCAGAGATTGGTAGTATTATCCTTTTTCTCCCTCAATACTGCTCTGAAAGCTCTTTGTTAAAGGTCTTCATTCATGAAGTGTAATTTTTTTGGCAGTATGTGTGCATTCGGGATTAAAAAACCTTTTGCAGTTTATGGTTCATGCACTAAAATGGGTTACAGCTATGAAATAATTTATCTCTCCTCAGAGATCTCAAAGTGCTTTACTGAACTTAAACTGGGTTCACTACAGCAACTTCTGAGATGAAAGGCAGCAGCTGTTTAACATCATTAGATACTTTGGGATGAGAAGCAAACTTACCCTTTTCAATTAAAGTCTCTGAAGGAATTGTACAGATAATTACATGAGCTGTATTTATGGGATGTACAAGAGGCTCTTTGAGAGCTATAAGTGACAGAGATATAATCCTGTACTTGAGAGGTAACTTTGGCCTGCTGCCACAAGAGGTACAGTCTGAGCGTTACTTGTTCTAAGTCAGTTTATTGTCAATCCTGCACAGTTTGTAAGTTCGCTTAAGGCCATGTGTTGTTCCATTGCTTAGCTTTGATGCAAAGTATGTAAAACAGTTGGCACAGTTGAAAGTTCAGATTTCATTTTCTTATTCTCCACATCTAAGTCTGAAGAACAGAAAAGCAGTGTCACTCATGAATCCTTCTGCAAGGACATGAGGGTAGTAGTCCACTGTGTGTGAGAGACAGTTCTGCTACACATTCATCTTCTGGCCTTGTGGACCTGCTTGTAGCTCTGATAGGGGATCACAGCATGTTGTGTATGCTCACATAAATAACAATCAGACGCTTGTGTTGAGGAGAATAACTACATTTGTGTGGAAGACCAGGAGTTTGGCCTACATAAAACCAGAAGTACTTTCAAGCTTTAGCTGTATTTGTTTTCATGATGGTGTCAGTGAAGAATCTTTCAGAAAGGGTCTCAACATCTGAAGGTAGAAATAGAAAATGTCATAGCATTTTATCATGCTGGCACATTGCTCCAAGCACATATTGCTACAGTGAATGTGATCAGTCACCAGTTAACAGAATTAAATATTTTTATTTTTCAGGTACTTGCCTATTCTGTGGCCTGTTCCTGTGTCTCTGCTTTCAGTGTTGGCATCATAGAAGCGCAAGAGGCTGAGGAGGTCATGAACAAGCTACGGACCTTAGTTGAAAATAATCAGCAGGTCATAGTTCAGTGTTTGGGCTTTGCTTCAGTTCTGGTTTTCTCTGACCTATTTAATATTGGATACTGCTTTTTCCAGACTATAACTTCCAAGAAAATCATGTTGATTAACTTTTAGCATTAAGTAACTCTGAGCATGTTATACATACCATACAATAACCAAGACTGATGCATTGTCTACAGGTGTATAGCTATTACGAGACAGTGAAATAAAAACAGATTTTATAGGTTTAATTGCATTTAGAAAGGAAGTTGGTACTTTTGAGTTACTAATGTCCTTAGTCTCTGCATCATGCCAATTTTTGTCCCCTTTATAGCATGTTTCTTTAGATTCTTTTTCTTACCAGGAAAATACATCTACTGTGCTTTTCTGAATTTTTGCTTTCCCCTAGATTCCAGGGAGTGCATCATAACCACAGCCAGTACATCATAACCCCAGGTGTCTGTTTCATCCCTAGTGTCCTAATGTTACCCTCTAAAAATTCCAAACATAGTCTTCATTATCTCCAAAAAACAACCAAACAAACAAACAAAAATACCCCAACAAACAAAATCTCAAAAAAGAAAAACAAACCAAAAAAGCCTGAAGCAACCATTTTGAGTCCAAGCCTGTTATTATATTAATCAACTGTTTAGAATGTTTATGTGGAAAACAGGAAGTCAAAACAAGCTACCTTTGCTGCAGATTTTTTTTTTATCATAAGGTGCTCTAAAATAAAGGCTCCAGATCAATGCATGTGCCAAAGATCAGTATCTAATCTCAGAAAATACTGTGTCACTTGACATGAGAAAATATGTGAAATAAGAAAGCATCCAGTATTCTGTACAAAGTCATTGCTTCTAATTATTGGTAAATAATAATTAATGTTTCAATAATAAATATTTTTAAAATTACAGAATAATTTTGAAGATCTGATTTTTAATGTGTCTTTTTCATCTTGTAGACCCATGGCTTTGCTTTAGCTCTAGGTGCAATAGTTCATGGATTGTCAGCTTGCGGTCATGGAAAGGCTGAAGACCTGAGTAACAGACTAATGCCAACCTGGATAAAAGTTGTGCTTGCAGAGGTAAAGGAGTTGGAATTCATATCCTGTTTTTTGCAGGGAGAAGGAGAGGGAGAGTGCATAGTTTAAATGAACAGTAGGGACATAATTTTCCTTGCTTCTGCAGAAGTGATGCTAGGAAAAGTTAGGACTATCCAAACATGCTTTTTTATATTTGGAAGCAAAAATACATCTTTGGGCTGTTTGCTAAAGTTAAAAACCAAATGTTTCTCTTCTGCATGTGCTTATCTTAATGAGATCATAATTTGTACATCTTTACTAATTTAGAACAACATCCAAGGGTAAAATCTAGGTTATTAAGTGAGGATGCCTTGTGAAATTAAATGCTGCTTAATAAAGTTAGACTAACAGAATGGTGATTGTAGGTGACTCAGTTGTTACAATAATTTTAACTTACCTCATTGTAACAAAAATTAAGTGTCTGAAATCAAACTCTAAACTTATACATGAAGATTGCAGCTAAAAAGAAGGTAGTTGGAATGAGAAGAGTACAAGTAACAAGACTCACAGTTTTTAAGTTGGAAGAAATAAGTATTTTGTCCTACAGTATTGTGTGTGACCACATTGACTCGTTGATCCTGAATTACGCTTCTAGGGTTCTCCAACAATGCAGCGTCTGGCTGCTGTCAGTGGGCTGGTTGCACTGGTGGGCTCTGAAGGAGGGATGATACAGGTGAGAGCATGCAAGCAAATGGTACCTTTATCTCTTCTAGAAATTTGGCTAGAAGGTAAGTTGGAATGACGTCTTCTGCATCCTTAGAGAAAGGATTATATACCAGGGCATCACATTTGAGCACTACTGAGTCATGTTGCATATAAAACAAGTGGGATAGAATTACAATGTGTAAAACTGGGGTCTGTTTCATTTTCCCGTAATACGGCCCATGTGCAGTGCCAGTGGGAAAAAGCTCACAGCCATGTAGGCTTTCTCCTTTTCCCCTCCACAAAAAGGCATGTGTGCAAGTGTAATCTCTCTTTTCAGTACTTGCTCTCTGTTCTGTTTTTTCTTTTTCTCCTTCATAAAATTCACTTTTTTTTCCCCCTTTTTTTTTTCTTTTTCTTTGGCAGCTGAAATGTGAGAGAATTCAGTCCTCCCAGTTTCAAAGTAAGCTGAATGAAGTCATCAGAACCCTTACACAGGTAAGAAGAGAGCCTCTGTTTCCTGCTTTGGATACTGTACTATGGTACTGTGACACCTCGAACAACCAGGCCAAATCTGTTTAAAGAAACTGCATAATGTCTGTGTCCAGCTTGAGTGAGGCCATATAGGGAGCTTTGTCTAACTAGTGGTTTATTGTCTTAACAGATAATCAGTCTTTCGGGGCAGATTGGCCTTCAGACAAATGCAGCAGGACTTTTGGGACGCCTTCATATGTCCTGTTTGTCTTCTACCCGGAATAGGGCATCGGGTGAGATGCTTTATTATTGCTGCTTAAAGGACATACAGAGGTAGCACCTAGCTAAAAAGGCAGCAAGGGACACATCAGATAATACAGGCTAGGCGCTGAAGCCCTACTAAATGACATGTCAGCTTTTTAATGGCTGTCATGGTCCTGTGTGCCATACATAAAGGTTGGAACATGAAGCAGCAGTCAATGTGCTGAATAGGATTCCCCCCATCTGCTTTTACTTGCAGTATCAAAATAAGATTCTGAGTTGTTCTAGTTAAATTTGTGTATTGCTTCTGTCTTTGTTCTTTTATAGAATAAACTGTAAAGAAGTTTTATGCTGCATATGGCATGTGTTTGACATCTACAGTATCTATGCCCTGAGAACTGATTAATCTACTCTTTTTTTTTTTTTCCTTTTTTTTAATACTTCTTCCAATGTAAAAGAGCCAACAATTAAAAACTGATCCATAACAAGAGCAAGCTGACTTTCCAAAAGTGTTTTTCTGAAAGAGATCTGCTCTGGTTAGCTGAAGTCAAAAACTAGTGTTCTGTACCCTTTCAGTGTAGCAATTAGCATAGAAATTCATATTCTGTCAACACATCATTGCCTTCTGATGTTGTTTCAATATCCATTGGTAAAATTAAGGCAGAATTACACCATTGATGAAGTACCAGTAATAGGAGGGAACTAATGAAGTGGAAGCTGTTCACTTCAGTGTGAACCAGGTTGGAACAATATGAAATGTAGATAAGTATCCTCATCACAGAAGAATGATTCTTGGAACTTCTACTTTTGTATAATCATGGCACATGTGCCTGAGATTATGTGGATATGGAATGTCTCTGTTGTATTAAACTTACTAAGGTTTTGAAGCTCTCTTTTTTAAAGTCTAGTGGCTGATAAATATTTAGAAAGTTCTTATCAGTGGTATTTCAGTTGGTCAGTGAATTTGTTTTTTCAGACCTGGCACCTCTCACCAGCACAAATGTTTAACTTGCCTTAATGGAAAGGCCAATACATCTATCTTGTGGTCTTAAAACGCTTTGAGTCACCTACAGAATTAGGCCAAACATGGCTCAACTTGGTCTTTGAATTTACATGGGAGCTGAAGTATGTAATTTCTGCTAATACGGTTTAGTATATAAAGAGACTTTTTGTCTTCACAGTTCCTCCAGATTTTGAGTACTTGCCTGAAAACAGCTTTATTAGGGCAGCCATTGACTTTGCCATTGAAAGTGGAAAAAAAGGTAAGAAGGGATCAAACTGCAGTATCCCACTGGGAAGTTTGTTATGAGTATAAAAGGTGACCCTAATAACCTGCTTTTATTTGCCAAACTTTTCTAAATACTAATTTGAACTAGTGTTGGATATTTAATCTCTAAACAAAAAATCGAATAACACATAAAAAGATAAGGTAGACTTACGTAGTTAGGCTTTAGTTTTCTCCACTGGATTTTTATAATTTTTTAAACCCTTTCCATTTCCCCTTCTCTCTGTGTCTGTGAGAGGATGAATATTCCCTGTTGGAATGAAAATCAGATCACTTTAAGTGTTCCTATGTATCAATCAGGAATACTCCAACATCAGGCAAACTTTATGCTGCCCCTTATTTCAGTGATCTTAGGTTAAGATTCTCTGTAACAGAGCAGTATTCAAATGAGTTACTTCTGTCTGATAAATGCAGAGGAATCTGAAGAAAGTATGCTCTTACATGAGGAGTGGTAGTAAAAAGATGTCTCTGAGTACAGTGTTAAGGGGCATAAAGCAGAGGAGGTTATTCCTGTGTGGATTTAAGTGAGCGCACTGCTGTCCTATGAAGCAGGCTTTGCTTTCAGTGGAGGTAGAAACTCCCATGCCTTCAGAGCCCATGCCTTGCCTCCAGCAGGACTGAGTTGAATCCCTGTGTTTAGGTAAGACAGTACATAACAAAAGTTAGTATCTGTCTGACAGTTTTTGTGGCCTGCACCTACAGGATGGGGAAGGATGGCAGTGTTAGGAAACAACTGTTCTGACAAAAGGAAAAATATGATCCTACCAGATGAGGATTAGCTGTAATTAATTTGTAAATTAATTCAAGAAGAAGAAAAGTTTCTATTTATTACTAACAAAAAGCTTTTTTTGATGGGACATTAATGTTAAAAATAAAATTGTTGATTATAAGCCAGAGATATTTTAAGATATAAAAAGATATAACAGTAATTTTATAATGCTTTTTAGTTCTTTACTACATATTGGTCTTCAGTGCAATGTTAACATGTTTTCCCTAAGCTACTTAGCGAAGTGTGTGTGTATGAAATTCAGACTATGATTGGATCTTCTGTTGTAGGCCCTGAATCTGTCCCAACTGAGCTGGTAAAAGTAGCCCTGGCGCCCATTGCATTAGTTGGAGAAAACCATCAGTATCCACCTGTAAACTGGGCATCCATTCTTTCTCCTTTGATGAGATTAAACTTTGGTAAGATTAATAGTTTTCGGACTTTCATACGTGTCACAAAACTTCTTTACTGACACAGCTTTCACTTTAGAGCCCACTTCAGGACTTGAAGTTACTGCAGGGATTGAAGTGTTTACTATACTTTCAAGACCAACTTTTTAATCTTTGCAAGCATGTATTTGTGATCACCATTTGGACAGTTTGTTTTAATGCAGGAGAAGACCAGAGATGAGAATTTTGAGCAGTATTAGAAGTTCCCTAAAATGCTGGTGAATTTGGATCAAATTTTTCATTGGAACAGCAAGAAGAGCACCTCATGAAACTTAACTAATTGTATCTTATTTTCAGTACCTGCTAACTGCTGATCTAGTACCTGTGTTAGAAGCTGCAGGCAGCTTTATCACGTTTGAACTGCTCTGTAGTTCATCTTTCTGTCACTGGTGTGAAATACACTTTTTTGCTAAATTACACTGTGTGACGGAGAAAAGCATATCCCTTTTTCCATCACGATCCTGGTGTTGTTAGTGCTTCTAAGAGTATTTTTTCTTTGTGTTGGAGAGTAGCTCTGGTGCTGAAGTGTTGTGTTGGAGGGCTTGTGTAATACTTTTCTACTCAGGATATCTGTCAGTGCCTGTTTTATTTGATAGAAGTGTTTGAGTTTCAAACTCATTTTCTTAAAAACCAACAAACTACTGTGCAAAGTTCCATATTCCCTTGTTTGGTTCCACTAAGTTTTGTTTCGCCTGATCTGTATAACTGTTATCACTGGCCTTGTGGGTTGGGCAAGTGCTGTTGTGTTTAAATTGATGTGCTGTAGAGCCCAGGATGTGGAAGATTGCTTTTATTCCTTTCCAGTGTTTGTTTTTACTCATACATAGTGCTTGTATAATATATATATATTATTATATCTATTATATAATTATTGTATTTTATTATACATTATATAGAAGTCATTGAACTGTCCTGTGAGGATCAACTACATGCTAGATATAGGAAAGGTTAGCTATGTATTAAATGTTTTTTCTTATAGTTGAACTGCAACTTCTGTTCTACTTGGTATTCTTGCAATTAGTTGTACAGTCTTTTGTAAGAATAAGTGAAAGAATTTCCTATATTGAGCTCTGCAGTCCATGCTGATGCAAATTTGTGTGCAACCTTATGAATAGCTGAAACTCTTTAAATGTATGGGGGATTTTCTTATTTCTGTTTTTCACTTAGGAGTCTTAATTTTGTAAATCAGGGGAATTCCAGAAAAAACAGTGGCATTTGTGGCTGGTTTTGTTGACTTCAAACAGCATTCTAGCCTACATTTTTATGCATAATTTCTCTTTGACTGTCCCTATGTAGTGTCGTAAAATTTGCACACCCTTCCAGGTTGGACAGAGTTTTGAGTGAAATGGTCTAGTGTGAGGCATGGCATTGGGGTTGGAACTGGATGATTAAGGTCCTTTCCAACCCAAAACATTCTATGATTCTGTGATTATATATGCATTCAGAAATAGGTCCTCCTGTGTGCTAGTGAGCAATTTTCATGTTGTGCTGGAAAGCATAATGCAGAAGAGTTGTATTATGACCTAACAGTCCACCTGGAAATGTGGCACTCTAACAGTTTTTTCTGGAACAGAAATTCATTTTTTAATGAAAATTAGATTATATGCTCAATTTCTCAGATTCTGTAGGTTACTGTTATTCATGTCTGAGAATTTGTGTCTCTTTGTGAACTTTAAATGTTTCACAAATTCTACTGTGAAGATTTGTTCATCTGTAAACATATTGAAGACAGCAGTTTGCTTTCCCATCTGATAAGGTTTATTGCAGTTATTGCTGGGCGGAAACAATATCATGTGATTGAAGTAGTTCCTGATTGCTTTTCAGTAGAGATCTAGACTGAACAGTCATAAGCAAGTCATTTGGTCTTAGCAGTCCAAATTAGTGAGAGGTAATTCTTGAACTGGCTACCAAAGTGTCTTGTAACAATTTCACCCTTTCCACGTTCTGCAAATGACTTTTCATATAAGATACTATATTTCAAAGAGCCTGATGCTAGACTCTTTAATCTTTGCTTTGTTCATGCACTAATGTTGGTAAACTTTATAAAAGTCATGCTATGTAGATTGCCACTTTCATTACTGAAAGAACATTTTAGCATGCAATGTACGTTTTATGCTGACATTTAACAGTAATCTCCTGTCTAATGGGTCAAATGCTGGTATAATACTTAAATTGTTTGTCCTTATGTTGCTGTAGCAATCATGAGCTATATGGAAGCCATGTCATTGCTCAAAGTACCTCTTCAACATATTTATGAGTAGTGATTCCATTACAAAACAGGATGTACTAGTCATTAAGGTGACTTTAAGAGAAACCAATAGGGATCCCGTAACCATCATAACCTCGAGGCACAGTAAGATCTTCCCATGTGTTAACTTGGAGAATGCTGCAGCCAAGCACCCACAGCAGTAACATTTACGTGTTCTTTGACATGCTAGATGAGTATGGGGTACATGGAAGAGTTGAAACATGTGAACAAATGCTAATTACTCCTACTTTCAACAGGAAGGAATACTCAACTCAGTTCTCCTGCTGTAGATTAAATCTTCTCTTTATTTGGCAGGGATTTTTTTTTTCACTCTTACTTTTCTTATCATTCCCATATTTTTATTCTTGAGTGAGTTGAAATAAATTTGGTCAAATCCAGAGATTTCTTACTGAAAGTGCATGAACAGTAAGGGGAGACTTCTAACATCTATGTGTTAAAAGCTTCACTAGCATCTCTAGAAAATGAGATTTTAATGTCATGCTCTAGTAGAACAATAATGCTCCTTTATTATATGATTTGAGAACAAATTTAAAGTGAAAATAATTTCTTCATAATGTCTGTTTGTTTTCTTCTGCTATAGGTGATGAGGTAAAACATCTCTGCCTTCAGCTGGCTGTGACACAGGCCCAGTCATCTCAAAATGCCGCATTGCTTCTGGGGATGTGGGTGGCATCTCCCCTTGTCTACAGTCTCAGTGTATGTATGTCAGAAAATTTATGGGAGCTCAGGACCTCTTTTCTGTAAGATTGATCAGTGATGATGTTTACGATGTCACACCCAAAAGGGATTGCTGGGTTCAGAATTCTGCAGAAATACTGTTTAGCCAGTATTTACAGTGAGAGAAAGGCTATTCTGGGGCCTTGAAATTCAAAGGAGACTTAAGATTTCCTACACTGGTTTTACTTAGATTGCTTAAGACTTTTTTTCTTCTGTGTCTTTTCATGGTATAGTTCTGGTAACTTAGAGATGTAAGAAGCCATAGCATGAGGAGAGAAAAAGTGGGGTTTATTACATGAATTTATAGTCTTAGAAAAACTTCCCACCTATCTGTCCAAAATCTTGCCTGTTTCTTCCAGGAATGTCTCTTGATCTAGTCAAACATGTTACTTCTTGAAAATCTTGAATTAATTCTGTAGACAGTCAATAGACTAACCTATAGTATAACCAAATTTGGGCTTATCCTCTGCTAGAGTGCAGTTCTTCTTACAGATGTAAAACATGGACACCATGATACAGTATATCAATCTCCCTAAATCCCATGGTACACTTGCAGTTCTCTCAGTTTATACAAGTTGAGGATCAGGATTTCTGTGATCGTTTCGAGTATTTCAAGGGGTATTTTTGTCTTGTAATTTTTAATTCATTAGTCTTCACAGATACACAAACACTTGGTGGCAATTTTAAGATACGTTATTGGTAAGGTACCAAACAAAAGATGAGCACCAGTTTCTCACTGCAGTGGGCATTAAAGGTCACAAAATGAGCTTGGCAACAGAAAGTGTAAGCTTTGGGTTCCTCTAAGGCAATTACTTATTCTTCCTTGATAGCTAGCAGTGTTAATGGTGCTAGGGGTACCATACTTCTATCCTTGGTTGTCTAGTCAGTCTGTATGCTTTATGTAGGAATGCACTGGGCACCATGTAGGGAAATCACAGTTGCCAGTACAGAGATGTAAGGTTCATTGAAAGAAAGTTCCTCAGTTTTTAAGGAAAATAGAATATTGACATGTTCGAACATTTTATTAATTCAAGCAAGTCATCAAAAGAGGGAATAAGAGTTGAGAAGTTTTTATGACTTTGAATGCTTTTCTAAGTGGTTTGAGTTACTTTTGTGTAATTTCATCCTTCATAACAGTAGTTGAAGGTCATTAAAGAGCTAGAATCTGAAACTAAGGAGAAGTTTTTCTTTTTCAGATAAAAACCCAGAAATACCTTTTCATGTCCCTCTCTCTGTGGATGAACCATGTTGCAGAAGACAAACTGCAGTCTTTTACAGAAGTGTTTCTGATACAACAATTTGCAGTGAACCACAGAAAAAATCCAGAAATTTGCCAGTGTATTTTACAGGGTCTTATGCAAGCAATGAAACTTCCAGACCTTGCCCAGTACTGCTGGAGCTTTCTGTGCAAGGCTGTGGAGAAAATATTTAAACTTCTACCAAATGAGGTTCAGGTAAGGAATAATCATGAGAGGAATGAACATTGTAACTGGATATTTTTACTGATGTTAAGTCCCATCTTTTGCACTGGCTCATCAGATTTTAAATATGAAGTAGATGTAAAATTTTAGTGATGATAGGAGTCAAGATGCCTGTGTCATTTCAATTTAAGTTACTTTCAGATATTCTTTAGCATATGACTAAGTTGTGAAACAAATTTAATGTACGCTTTGCCCTCATAAATGATTTGGTAATGGAAAAATACAGTATGAATACTGAAATAAATGGTACTGAAACAGAAGCAGAACACAACCAGAAAGCTTAGGGGGGTTTTCCTCACAGAAGATTCAGCTTCTTACAGTGATTTTAAGAAAACTACCTAGCTGCAGAAAGTATCTCCAAGGAAGAAGGGCATTTTTCCGTCAAAAGTAAAACAAAATCTTTGGAAATTTTCAGATACCATTATTCCTTAATAATAAAGCACATTTAAGACCCCAGCAAATACAGAATTTCTTAAATAGATAAGTAAAACAGGGCTGGAGGCTAGATTAAATATTCATCATGATAATTAACAAAGTTCCTGGACTCACCAGTTTTAATGATGAAGAAACCTGGAATTTTTCATCTCAACATGCATTTGCTTTTCTTTTTCCAGAGAAGTGAACTGGAGATGTATGTCAATGTAGCAAAGTGTATCTCAGAAATGGCCGATTCAGAGATTGGTCACATTGTCCAGATCTCTCAGGTAATTATGTTTTACTCCTGGTCTTTCACCGTCAAACTATGTGAAACAAGCATACCTTACCATTTTATGGTCACCAGTGTTTTAGCTCATTGGGAGCACAGATTATCTGCCATGCAAGTAAGAGTGTTCTGGCTTTGATTTGCAGGCAGCAGAGAGAAGCAAAGGTTGTAAGAGATCATGTCCAAAACTTTCTCTAGGGAGATTTCATCTGGAGCTTTGAACTGCTGAGTCTTAGGTACCTTGGTCAAGTTCAGGCAGGGGTCTGTTAGCAGAACATTAATGCTGTTGGATCTTCTAAATCCCAGATGAGTGATGAAAACAGCAATATCATAGTCCTTTTTGGTTAACATAACCATTTACCTGAAACAAACAGTAAATGCATCCAAGTGTTTAGATGTGCTTAAATTGGTGGATCCTCACTTCTGTTAAAAATGTGAAATACTTCGACTGAACAAGCTTTCATTCTTGACTTACTGTGCTATATTTGTGTTCACACTCAAAATGTTTCCTGGTGGACAGGATGGGTAAGAATAACAACAGAATAGAAGGCTTTCAGCTTCTAGCTCACCAGTGGAATCAGTTTGCAGTGGAATTCTTAGCAGCTGAAGTGCTAGGGAAATGACATGTGGAAGGACTTGATGTTTTTAAATGAGGTTGTTAAAAAAAAAAAAAATCGATGATATAAAACTATTTTGTGCTGTTTACTGGCAGATTCACTAGAGAATCAAGCATTTAAATAGGTTAGGGAAGCTGAACTGTCATTTCCTTATATCTTTGAGCTCTTATTTCCATACTGGAAAATGCCATTTAAGAAAACCATTTTTGTCACTGCAGTGAATCTATCTTTGCAGGAAGACTTGCCTATCCGGATCTGTCAGGCTGGCTTATTTCAATTTAAAGGGAAACGTAAAATTTAAAACAGTATGAAAACAGTAAAAATGTACTGAGTTGTACTTTGCTGGATTATTTAGAAGCACATGAAAGTAATATGTACAGTCTTTTGTTTCATAATTTTTCTTGAATCAAAATGAGCTGGCTAGATAATCAAATATTTTCTTCCCTTTTTCTACAAAAGGGAGTGTGACATCTGTTGTTTCCATGAGAAAGGTATGTTTTAATCTAACTTTGCATTTACAGAGCAATATAGAGAAGACCACATTCATGAAGGTGTATTTAATTTCTCAAGGCAAACTGCCTCTAATGAATTTGCGTGCTGTGATTGATACTGTGGCAGTATATCACAAGAAAGAAAATATTTCATGGATGCTGTTGCATAGTTTCTATCACGCTCGTATTGTAAGCCATGAAAATACAGGTAAGGTCAGGCTTAAAGAAGAATCAGTAATAAAATTAATAGGTATTGATTTATCTACACAGAGTTTAATAATTTTAAGATGGTTTAACCCAAGGGTTTCCAGCTTTCTCCATACTAGAAACTACTCAGTCTTCAGAATTTTTGTGCTCTTCAGATACTCTTCAGATACCACTAAAGTCAGAATTCAGAATGTGGGAAGAATTTGAAAAAAATACTTGTGTCAAATACTTGTGTCAAATATTGCTTTTATGTTTTTCTCCAATCTTTGTTTCTGTGGATTAGCTACAAATTATTTATGTCAGACGAGTGGTTTGCAGCCTAGATTTTAATCTAGCTTTGACTAGATCCATATATCCTAATATTCATAGACTTCCAGTGTACGATAGTGTTTGTTAGAAATGTATATGGCACATTGGAGACCAGTCTTAGTGCAGCTCTGACAACCATCAGATCTAGTATCTGACTTACCAGTGTGTGACCCAGTACATAGGGGTGTGTTACCATGAGATAGGTTGAACCAAGGAGATAGCTTGTTTTTTCTGAGCTTCTTGTACTGAGTCAACAAAGGAAACATTGCCCTTCTGCATCTTTGAACCACATCAGATAGTATTGGTGGATTAATGAGTTGGGCTGTGTCAGCTAAGGCTCTGATAAAGCGCTGGAGCAAGAGAAGTAGTAAAATCACATAGGAAGATAAAGGAGGAAGAAACAACAGAGGGAGGCAAGAATGAGGTTTTCTCATTTTCATAGCAGAAAGATCTTTGGCTGGCAGTATTCACAGAACTGCTTCAAAGCATTATATTGCTGGATGCTTAGCTGCAAGCTGTGGTTGAAAAACTTCAAACAGTAGTGGGTTTTGAATGTGTGAAGTGAGGCTTCTTTGCATAAAAGAGGAGGTAACATATAAAAAGTACAAGGAAACGGTAGTGTATGAGGTAATGTGACCTCAAAGGTGAAGACTGTTACTAGTTTGTAGGAGGTAGAACAGGTTTTGGGCAGCAGAATCCCCAGGTTGAGGGTTGATTTTATTTGTATGCCTTGACTGTATTTTACTGGTCCTCTCACACCACTCCCCACATTGTTGCCCAGTGTACAGTGACATCAGTGCTAGACTTAAATGAAATACTGTGACAAAAAATTCAGGGAGGCTTTAAGATTCTGTAGTGGTCCTATATGCAGACTGGGTTAATGAGACCTGCAGGCTGTCATGTGAAGTAATTATTGCTCAGCATCCCTTTTTCTGTGCGTAAAGTCTGTTACTTGCATTATAAGCAAAGGGTTTGTACTGTTTAATTGCCCACATTCCTTCTGTCAGTGGCAACCATGAATCAAATGTGATAGTAGTATTCATGAACGTTGTTCTTCCACAGTCAGTGCTTTGTTGCCATAGTGATACCCTATGCTTCTTTTTAATGAAAAAATGGTTCATTCCAGTGTTTTGTGTGAATCGGTGTTCTTGCTCTCCTTCTAGGAGTGCTGAAAAGAATGGACTGGATGCTAGAGCTGATGGGCTACATCAGAAATTTAACATACAAGTCAAGACCCTTAGAAAATGTTGATCTTAAAGAGGTACATACTGTGAAAATAATTTGCAGCTTTCAGGAAAACAGGTTTTGATGTATTTCATTCAAATTACAGCTCAGCAATAAGTAGTGTTCCCCATGCTTTTATATTTTAGGCGATTGTCATCTTACCTCCATGGAGAAACTCTCAATTTTTGTAAATGTATATGTATTTAAAACTTATACTTTATAATAACCATGGCATTTAAATTATGACAGAAGCCAAAGGCAACTAAAGGAAATCATTACTTCAAATTTACTGTATTTAGAAAAATTAAAGGGGAGATTTGAATTCACCAGTAGAAATGTCTAAGCAGTTCAGAACTGTGCAGCTGCCGTTTCTAAGAGGTTTTTTACAGTTTTAGGGAACTAATATTGTTGATTGTACAACAAACAGCTGTTTATTCTTGCATCTGTTCAGCTGTTCTGGTTGAGGACATAAAACAAGCTGCTGTTTAGATCAAAAAAGCATTTGTTACATTGCCTCAATATTTCCCAACCATTTGTAGCACCACAAGGGTGACCATCTCTAATTTCTCTTAACAGTCAGCTTGCTGTAAAGAAGTTATTTCCCCATTTTAAATGAAATGTGTATCAGCATTAATCTAAACAATGATTTTTAGATGTGTGATTTTGCTTTTTTTTCTGTAGACATTTTAGTTTGATTGGAAGTTCAGAAAAAGGCTTATGTTTCTTCAAGTGTAAAAGAGTATTAAGATATACTTATTTCTTGCATTTTGGATGTTAGCTGAATTTTCAGATGTTTGTTTTAAAGAGCAAGCCACCATCTGGGTTTTCAGTTTGCATTTTTGCCTTTCTCTTTTTTAGTTCATAGATTTTCTCCTGTGGCTGTTTGCAGCATTTGTTGTGGCCTGGGCTGACCGTGGTGCGCCATTACTGCTTGGCCTCAGTGCCAACTGGTTACCATGGAAGCAGCAAACAGCATTACCAGAATTATCTGAGGATCACATTGGCAAGCACCCCACTGACAAGTTTGCTGTGCAAGAGACTCTCACTCTCCTTCCAAGCAGCATTTGCCTTTTGCTGGCTAAAGAGCCTTGGAAAGAACAAACACAGAAGGTAAAGTTGCTAGTAGTAAGCATTTTCCAAGGGTCAGAAAACACCCTGGTTTTAGTAGTCAGCTCAAGTCTAAAGTGGAATAGTTGTTTTCTCTATATCTATTGCATGTGACTTGTGATCTTGTTTTTCTTTATTTGTAATCAGATACGAATGTAGTTTCTCAAGTAATGTGAGAGTTGCAAAGAACAAAAATCATTACAGTTTCGGGAGTCAAACTCTTAAGAGGATACAGATGGATTAGGAGAGTTGGCAGCTGCTGGTAGTAGCAAGTCAGTCTTCTAAACACTGAACAGCAAACCCTCTGCAGTTGGACTTCTCCACGGTGGCAGTTTAGGGCCATCAAAGATCTGTACAGTTTATAGTGTGTGTCAAGCATAATTTTTAAAGAAATTTGGGAAATCATGCATAATTTGACAACCTTACTATAGATTGTGATGGAAAGATGTGGAAATATTGTTATAAACCTATAGATTGATAGCTGTTTTGTGCAAACCAGAATCTGTTAAGGACTGGTTCCTGTACACGGCTGCGCTCACAGTTACCACTGAAGTCAGAATTCAGAATGTGGGAGGAAAGCAGGATGGGGCTGTTAATATGCAAATGCATAATTAATAAAAGAATTGAGACTATGCCCTGAAAATCATATTGATAAGTTTGAAATGCCACATTGTCCTCCAGGCACCCTGTGCTGCTGGAAACACAGTGAAAAATGAGAGAGGTCAAAAGAGGGACAAAAGCAGTTAAGAGTTCTGAGGATTTGCAGTAAAACATTTGAGCAAGGCCCTGATAAGAAAGGATCATATTAACATGTTAAAGACATGCACAGGCAAGATGAAGGGAAAGTATTTACTGTTCTGTCTTCATTACAAAGAATTACTGCTTAGGTAATGAGACGGAACAAAGGGAGTTTCAGATCCAGCTGTGAGAGAAATTGTACTGACAGAGAGATGTACTCTAGGGCATTTGGAGAGTTTGGGCAGAAGCTTGATTGATCACTGCCTCTGATAGATAACTGTGAATTTAGCTGCAATGAGATGTTGGCTGCAAAAATGAAAAGAATTTGTGGTGTTCTGATATACAGGCTGTTCTAATTCAGATTTTCCTTTATATTTCAATCTTTAGTTTATTGACTGGCTGATCAATATGATGGAAAGTCCTAAGGAAGCATTATCAGAATCTTCTATGGACCTGCTGAAAGGTGGAATATTTTTAATTGGGTCCTTATTTTTCCATGACTATCAGTACAGCTCAAAATCCAGTTGTTAAAAGAAGTGAGATGAATCTATACTGTTAGCATGTGTAGGAGAGCTGTATTTTGCCTTTGAGAAAACCTTCACAGGTAAGTTAGCATTCCTGTATCTAACATCTTTTATTTGCTGTCTCATCAGCTGACACTTAAAGTGTACTATTGAAGATCCAAAGGACCTAAAGGTACATATGGCCACACAAGCGTATTTAAGTGATAGATCTGTCAATTAATTTCGAGTTACCTTTAAAAATAAAATGCATCATATTATTTGGAAACCCTCCATTTCTAGAGTAGCAATCACATAACAATTTATTCAGGTGCAGCTGAAGACTGAGCTGTGGGGAAGGGATAGAAACTGTCAGGCCAGGAAGTGGAAAAGTCATTAAAAGATTTAGGAAAAGGAGAACTGAATCTATCCCTGTGTTAGTAAAATGATTAGGAAGAATACTCTAACATGCTTTCTGGACTGCACAAATTAATGTAATTTGTCCTTGTCTTCACAGTTACACTTCTGGCCTTGAGGTCTGTTGCAGAGTTCAGGAAGAAAGCAGTGTGGACCAGAGCTTACGGGTGGTAGCTGCAAACTGTATCTTATCCAATGAAGAAAAGTGCACATTCTTTGAAAGCATAATAGCATTACTTAGGCATCAAGAAGACCAATTTCAAAGAAGTTTCCTATCATGGGCTTTTGGCTTTTTGGGGGTTTGGTTTTTTGTTTGGGTTTTTTTTGTTTGTTTGAGGGTTTTTTGGGGTTTTTTGTTTCAGTGTTTTTTATTTTGTTTGGTTTGGTTTAATTCTTTTACCTCCTTTTGAAGACTCATAAGATAAAAAACAGTATTTGCTTTTTTTCACTGGTGGGGTGGTCGTCCTTTACAAACTACTTAGCATGGTTTGTGGCGTGCTGAAACTGAACGAGAAATGCGCATACAGTTGTTTCAGTTGTATTGTTTTGGTGACACCTGGCGAGCCTCAAAAGTTGGAACCTGAAAAACTCATGGAAGCTTGCTAATAAGAATGGGTGCAAAAAATAAAAGTTTGGATTCAGCCTAATGACTGAAGTATGTTTTGGTGTAACAGACTTCCGAATGAGCATTATTTCTTAACTGATAACCCTTTTTGTAGTTACATCATGATGCTCTTGCACAGTCCTGCAAGAAGATACACTGAGCACCTTCAGCACATTGAAGTTACATAACCTGAGTGGGGTTTATGAAATTGGTGATATGCTTGTCCATTTTGCAACAGCTGCATCAAGATCACTGAAACAAAACAAGATAATGGAAATAAATTAATTATTCTAATGGCTGCTATGTCCCCAGCTCCAGGGCAGTTGCAGTTTTCTTTCCATTTATGACTGTTATTGTCTCCTTTATTCTCATTTGCACATAAGGAGAGCTTTTTCCTGCCTCTAGGCAAAAGTGACAATATAGCAGCCCTTTTTGACCTTTGCCATCTTAAGCAGAATAGCCCCTGCCACTTTCCTTATTAAAAAATCGTCTCTTTACAAAGGAATAGAGAAACTTTCTACTTTGCAGTCTTCCTGAGACAGATCTTAAAAGTGGTTTTGTATTTAGTAATCCTGACTAGTGTAGACAAAAATTAACTGAATATAATTGCTTGGGTACTGGTCACTGAATGTCTTCCAAAGCAGTGCTAATGAAAGCATTGTTGATTTTGACCAGTTTGCGTGAAGCGTTACCACCGTACGGTCTGGAGTCACCACCCAGTGCAGGAATTCTCTTAATTTCAGGATGGATAACATATTCTGTGGAAGAAATTCTCGTCTGACTTCCTTATGGGGTTTTCTCACCTTTTCTCATGACTCTTAAGCAGCTTAGTGTGGGATGGCAGTGAGCTTCCCACAGTGATCAGGCATTTCTTCAGACATTAGATGTGTGGAGGATTAACACAGTACTTGTATTCCCAAAGTAGTGTATAGTAATGGTAAGTTCCTGTTCTGTATGCAGCTGTATACTGAGAAGACAGTCTGAAGGCGAATACGCAGAAGGATTGACTGAAAAGCAGTTGTCACAGAGTCAGTGTCTCATGACATTTACATTTGTGTTCACTCCTAAGTAACCTCTAACAACGCCAAATATGTCACATTTTCATTGTGCCATCTCTAGTGCACTGTTTCAAGCTTACACCATTACTCGCCTGAGTTTGCATGTGTGTTAGCCTTTTAATTCACTTTAAAATTTGCCTTATTTTAAAGGTAATCTCTGGATAATGCACACATGCTGTGTTTTAGTTTACGTAGTGGAACAGTACATAAACTTCTGAATTAAACTATACTGATACACAGTAGGTTTTACGTATCTTGGCTTACAGGTGGTAACCCAAGAAATGTCATAGCACCACCAGAAGGTGGCAATGCTAACGCAGATCCAGGGAGCACTGCGGTTTAGGAGCGTAACTGAAATGCTTGTACACCAGTGCACGGAGTATGAGAAACAGCATGAACTGAAGGCATTGGTCAGTTCCCAGAGCTGCAATGTCACTGGTGAGACTTGGTGGGATGAATCCCATGACTGGAGTGCTGGGATCAGGGATGCAGCTGTTCAGCAGGGATGAGCTGGGTAGGCAAGGTGGAGGACTTGCACTACCTGTAAGGGAGAGCTTTGGCTGTACAGCCCTTACAGTTATGGGTAATGTCGTTGGGAGCCTCTGGTGAGGATGAGGGGTATGGAATGGAAAGGAGATTTTATGTCCCTTTCAACTGGAACTATTTTGTACTAAATAGTGTACTCTACAACTCTGTGTGTTCAGCCCACAGGAATAAACTAGAGCTGATATGAAGTAAAACCCTCTAAAAGGCAGATAAGGTGGCTGTTGGGTCCTCATTGTAAATCGTTTCACCCTATAGTTCCATTCCTATTGGGCTGCTGTACCTGCAAGTATACATATAAACTGTGATGGAGAGAGAATTCCTGCTGTTGTGTGCTAGTGCTGGACAAACAAATAAGACATTTCTAGGTGATCTTTCAGAATAGTATGTTGCTCTGGAGACAGTTCAAGGACTGAAATGGTAAGTTATTTGCTACAGCATTGTAGATGAGTGGAAAGGCAGCAAAGGAAAGCTGGTGGTGAAGATACTGGTAGGACACATTCTTGTGATTCCAGCATAGCTGTTCTGTGGGCAAACAGAAGGGATTTTTTTTTTTTGTATCCTTAGCAGTTAGGTGTAATTCTTTTCCACACTGTATGTGTTTCATATGCATATTTTGTGAATTCAATCTCATGTGCATAAGCTCTACTAAAACTAGTGGGGTTTTAAATGTAAGACAAATGTAGTTAGATACTCTTCTGACTACAGAAGATGCTCCTGAAGAGATTGTCTAACTACGTTCAATTATATATCACTTTCCTAGTGATGTTTCTTCATCCTTGCCGATACGGTACATATTTTTGCCTATGTTTACGTAGATACGTAAGAACAGCACTTATTTTGATTCCAATATCAGAAGATCTAAATGGAGGTGATCTGGGTTCTCAAGACTCTGTCCTGGGTTCAGCAGTAGCAGTCATTTTTCTCCTTCTTAGTAGCTGGTGCAGTGCTGTGTTTTTGATTTTGG
>WYDI02011862.1:0-76220 GCA_009867235.2 Psittacus erithacus
AAGTCCAGGGCAGTGAGCTTGCTGCACGCTCTTCTCACTGTCCTGAGGATCTCGAACTCGACCATCTCATGATCGCTACAACCAAGGCTGCCCTGCAGCGTCACATTCCTGCCAGCCCTTCCCTGTTGGCGAGCACGAGGTCAAGCGTGACACCTCTTCTTGTCGATTCCTCTATCACTTGCAGGAGGAAGTTGTCTTCCCCACAATTGAGGAACCTCTTGGATTGCTTGTGCCAGGCCTTACCGTCCCTCCAACAGGTATCAAGGTGGTTGAAGTCCCCCATGAAAACAAGGGCCTGCGAGTGTGGGGCTGTTCCTATCTGTCTATAAAGCGCTTCATCCACAGAGTCCTCTTGATCAGGCAGTCTGTAACACATCCCCACAGTAATGTCTCCCATCACTGTTCTCCCTTTAACCCTGACCCACAAGCTCTCTGTGGACTGCTCACCTGTCCCCAGACAGAGTTCCATACTCTCCAGCCTATCCCTAACATAAATAGCAACTCCTCCTCCCCATCTTCCGGGCCTGTCTTTTCTAAAGAGCCTGTAACCTTCCATTCCAACACTCCAGACATAGGAGCCATCCCACCATTTTTCTGTGATATCTATTATATCATATCCTCATAGATGTGCACAGGTCTCTAATTCCTCTTGTTTGTTCCCCATACTATGGGCATTTGTATAGAGGCATCTGAGCCGAGCTCCAAATGAAGCTGGCTCATTGGCTGGAGCAGCTGGAATATCTCTACATTGCTCCGAGCATTTATTATAGGTGCTGGCAACTGACTGGGAGTGTTGTGATGGAATGATGCCCCCCTCGCCCAACACATCTAGTTTAAAGCTTTCTTGACTGGCCTGGCAAGCCTCCTACCAAAGCCGCTCTTCCCCTTGGTTAAATCAGCTCCACTAGCCTCCAGTAGACCTGGCCTCCCAAACTGAGTCCCAGAATCATCTTACAGTCCTGTTTTGTTCCTGATGAGTGCACTTGTTGGACTTGCATGCTTGATCAGCACCTCTGTGAGTTTATGCAGCTCTGCTTCTACCTGTGCTTCATCCCCTCCTCTCCATTCATGACGCTTAATTATCTATTAGTTTATTTCCTTCAGGTTTTCACCTTTTTCTGCATGGTATTTTTACCATGCTTTGTCCTGCATCTTCAATGAGCTAGATCAGTTGTGATGTGTGTATCTTTAATCCTGCTGCTTTTGGTCTTTGTCATACGTATGAGTTTGATTTCTCATAAAACATATGCCAAATCTTTAGAAGCTGGCAGAAATGTGATTAATGAAGAGTTAATTTTCTTACTTCATCATATTTTCCTTCTTTAGCCGTCTTTTCTTGCAATGTGTTGCAATGCCATAAGCTCCTGAGAATTGTCAGCTTCATCTGTTAAACCTTGCACAGCTTAATTTACTGTGTAAGTAATATAGTTTGAGATGGGATGAGATGCTCCTGGGTCAAAAGAAGGACTCCAGTTTGTGCCAGGAGCTCTGTTTTGTGTCTGATGCTGCACATCTTGGGCATTTACACAGATTCTGCTACACTGACTGTTTTCCTGGCGAAAGTGCTCAGCTCTCTGACTGCCTTCTCCTCTTGGTGTCTTCCCCTGGCCTCATAGATTTGCTGTTTCTCAGTCTAGATGTGCTAGGGGAGGAAGATAGGATGCAGTTCAGATGGAAAGTTGTTTTGTAGACAGAAGTGTGTTCATCATGCTGTACAACTGCCTCAGGAGAGGTGGCCAGCAGAGCTGACAGTAAATTCTGCATTGGCAGCTGGAGGAGGTGAGACTGAGGACTAAAGCAGGATTTTTTTGTTCTGTACTTATCTACAGCTTTCTCTGATTTAAAGAGTAAAGGGACTGTTCTGAAAGTCCTTTTTTTCTACCGTGTTATTTTGAAGGAGCTCTTGGAGACTGGGGAGCCCTAAAGTGTTGGCTTGAGCTGGGGAGGCTGCATGACCTCATCTTGTGTACCAGGGCAGGCTGGAGAGGTGTCTGTTCCAGCCAGTTCCAGGTCTACCAGCCGGGACTATGCCCATGGACTCGGAAACCTAGAGGAAGGTGGCAGGGCAGCTGATGGGAAGGGGCCAAAAGCAAGAGAGCTGTGTGGCTATTTTCATCAATAGCTTGTTCCTTTCTGCTGCGGCAGTTAGATCCTTGCCCCTGAGTAGGAGTCTGCTTTGCACTTGCTGCCATATAAATAGGATAAAAACACTCTCAGCCTAAGGGGTTTTCTTGTGAAGTCTCAGATAAGTGGTAAGTGATCCAGACATTAAGAGGTGATATGTACAAAAGTTGTGGTAATATCAGATGCTACAATCACTAGTGGTCTCCGTAGACAATGACTGCATAACTGCAGCCAACACGGAAAAGGAGAGCTTTAATAAAAATTTTAAAATAGTGTGCCATTTTGTGACTTATTAGAAGGCTTAACTGTAAAAGCAGCGCAGGAGAAAACTGAAGACACTTAAAAAAAATTATAATGAAGGCTGATAGAAATTACAAAGATGGAATTAGCCCTCAGATACCAAAAGAGAAGTTGTAGAGAATAGATCATGAGGAGCTGTAAAGGAGGGAGATAAATATATTATGTATCCACTAAAAAAGGAAGCACCTGTAGATAGTTGCAATGTCACAGTGTTAAATTTGGAGTATTGTCTTTGTCCCGGCTCTGAAAGAAATATGAGGATGTTAAGACTAGAAGAAGAATGTTTCCATTTTGTATGTGGCAAACAATGGATGTCTAGACAAGTATTTTAGCAGAGTAGATATTTAGTAAGAGGCTCTTAGAGGTGTTACGGAGAAAGCAAGCCAAATGTAGACAAATCTGAAGATGATGACTGAGAAAAGCTGGAATAAAAGATGATGTTTGAGATATTGACTTCAGTGTTAAAATATTTAAGAAAGCTGCTAGTGAAAGGCTTTGTAGAGCAGATAAAGACCTCTGCTCTAGCTAAGTGAAGTTCTGGATGTGATAGACAAGATACTGGATAATATTTTGGACAATACCTTTAGATAGAGGGATAGATCTTTGAATCCTTATATGAAGGTATCAGTTTCTGTCTGTGATTTAGATTACCCATCTCCTCCTGTTCCATAACATGCACACACATATATAATATATGCATATGATGCACAGAGGTTTGTCTTGCAAGATATTTTGGATCATGGAGAAAAGAACTGACCAAATTCCAGCATTTGGGTGATTTGGCAGAGAAGACCACTACAAATAAACCTTCCTTGGTGCTGAAGCTGAAGAGAGAGCTACTAAGGACTTTGATGTTCATGGCACGCATGCCAGTTGCATAATGTACCTCAGAAGATGAAACCCAAAAACATTGCACATAATGTTTTGAAAAAATAATTGGACATCTGGCTCTCAGCACAGCTTTTGATTAGATATAGAAATACACTTAACCATTGTGTTCAGTACAATAAGCTCTTCTCTGCAGCACTTGGTTAGAATCTTGGCAATTTGTCTTCTGACTTTAATGTGCCTGAGATTTCGGTCTTGATATTTGGTCATGGGAAAGGGTGGAGAACTTGCCCTCCTGCCTGGTAGGAAGATCTTGGAGAGCCAAATGATGAACTGTTGTATGACTTTCTGATAGAGAATCTCCTATGTTAAAGCAAATCCTGAAGACTAACAGGTCTACTTAGATATCTGCTAAGCTGTAGATATCCACAGATTTATCTGCTTCAAAGCTGTAGATAAATGTCTGTCTGTCTCTCTGCATATGCATTAAAATGTCTCAGAAATGGGCATGTTTGGGAAAAATGGCTACTTGTTATTGCTTTTCTTTCCTATGCATTACCAGTTACTGTTATTTTGCATTGTGAAAAGCAACATTTGAATTGTGATAAGCATATTCCAGTGTGAAGAAAAATCCTGAAGATAATTATTTGTATCCAAATTATTTTTCATTCTTTGGCAGACGTTTTCAGACTTCAAATATGTTGTTTTCTGCAAGTGCTGCATACTAAATTAATTGCTTAATTAGTAATAGATGTGTCACTCCTGGGAGAAAATCCCTTACTTTGAACAAGTAAACCAGACGCCCCTTTCATGTTTAATATGTTGGGTTTAAGACTTTTACCTCTTTTTAAATACATGTACTTTCATAGATCAGATAATACCTTAAACTATTGTCAGTGATTATGTAAGATCTCACAACACAGAGTGGAGCAAACTGGAGACATTTCTTGACTTTAATCAGCAATAAAATACGAAGAAATGAAAATTTACTTCCCATCAGCAGATCTCCTGCACACATTCCATCTATTCTAAGTTTTGAAGTTGTCCTCATTACCATAGATGTGAAGATCTTGTGGCTATGGAAATCTTTGTAATGTAATCCAGCGTTAAAATATGTTCATATTCTGGAAGGGAATCAAGGCATAGAGAGACTAATGGAGCAGGAACATTTTTGACCCAAGACAACGGCCTTCTTTGTGGGAAACCCCTCTTGAGCTTCTAAAACAAGAAAAGGTTTGGTGACTACCAGTTGCTTCAGCTACATTGTCTAGGAGGTACAGAAAATGGACCTCTGCCACTTAGGAAGGCAAGGGCATGGGTAGTTACCCCAAGGCTTCTGCTAATCCCTGCAGAAAAGTAGTGCTTCTCTCATGTGCACTTGGTCTTTCATTTCATTTTCGTATATTTGTGTTGCGTTTTTGGCAGATGGTGCCTTACTAGCACAAAGAGACCCTGATTCTGTGGTTTGCCAGCACTTTTAAAATCAAATAATGAGTGATAGTAACTGTATACATCATACTGTAGTGTTCTTGTCACAGCATTTAGCTGATTGATCTGTTGGGATTTTTTATGAGCAAGGCTTTGTTTTAACAATATTAATATATTTAAGTACCTAGCAATTCAACTCGTTTATAAGTGCAAAGTCTTCAGTGTATGTATCTAGTGATTCCAGGGAATCAATTCAGACAGTATTGGCATTATGTTGAATCTATGCCCTGGTTCTGCCTCACCAATATGAATTGCCAGTTTTACCAGAACATTTTTTCCATATCCTATGGGATATAGTCCTGAAGAGAAGGGTGGTTTAGGAGAGATATGTTAGTTTTATGGATTGGCTCCTCCTAGACTGAAGATCCAGGAGGGGAGGATTACAGAGATACTATCCAAGCATGCACATACAGGATTAGGAAAGCCAGCTGGGGGTTGGCCTGGTAAGGGATGTGAAGGGCAATGAAAAGGGTTTCTATGGGTGTGTCAGCAGCAGAAGGAAGACTAGGGAAAACATGGGTCTGCTGTTGAATGTGTTTGCCTATATTGAAGAATGTATGTCTGCATCTGACACTTAAAATGTGATTTAAGTTATGAGCTAAACACCAAACTCAAAAGAATGTTGTGAAAGCTGTTAAACTGGTAACTTTCAGCACAAAGATTCAGCATGGCTTTGTATTGATTGAAGGACAGGTTTTGTTATATTCCAGTTTTTAATAATCAAATGTGTTGGTTCAAAAGAGGAGGGAAGAGTATAAGGAAAATCACCAAATGAAGAACAGCTCAGAAATTACCAAGTGTAAAGGAATCCAGTGGACTCCTGCGTCCCTTTCACACTGTCAGCTTTGTACTAATGGTCAATGGTTCTTTGTGCCTGAGACCAGGAGAGCAGCTCTTCCCTCCCCAGCTCTATGGGTACACGTCTGTGGTGGGGTTTTACAAAAGGTGCACCTACCTGCTGCAAGGACTGAGGAGACCTGAAATTCATTTAACCAAGGCCCCCGAGATGACTTCTCATGAGACATCCACTTCGGCTGGTGTTACGCTGGGCTGTATGGTAACAGGTGTCCAGGGCATGGAAGCTCTTTGTTCCATCCCACCCCTCTCCCTTCATCTTTTGTTATCTATCTAAATTATTAGCCAAAAAGATAGATGTATGCAAAGCACTTTCACAGAATCTAAGCTGGAACAGCTGTCAGAGATGCAGTCCCACTTAGTTAGTCTTCATAAAATGCATGTGGCATTTCTAAGAGTATGGATAAAGGGTAAAGGCAAACTGTGCCCATTTA
Organism: Psittacus erithacus; assembly: GCA_009867235.2. NCBI lineage: Eukaryota > Metazoa > Chordata > Aves > Psittaciformes > Psittacidae > Psittacus > Psittacus erithacus. The sequence continues at coordinate 6,030 of WYDI02011862.1, forward strand.
GCAGGAGGCAGCATGTGACAGCTGACAAAGTGACGGTGGGCCCCTGAACAGCCCATGTCACTCTTCAGCAGGAGGCCCTGAAATGCCCATTTTAATTTTAATGTTATTTTCAAATAAAATTGCCACTTTGGGATAATTGCTTCTTACTGTGTAACTTTGAGAACACCATACTGAGCAAAGTGGGTGCAGCTTTCTTTATTGTTGTTCTTATTTGTTATTGTGCAGCACCATATGTGTCTACAGCCCTGTGTAATAGGTGGTTCCCTGAACTGCCTGCTGCACAAATCAGCATTTTGTTCTGGGAGCTGTTGTTTTAAAAAACAAAACAACCATCCCAACCTCCGTGCAAGGTAAGGAACCGAGATCGGGGGAGATTTCAGTCACATGCATCATTTGGGGAGTTTTGTTTGTGCAGAGTTTTCTGGTAACCACATCTACAGCAATGGGCACAATATAAGCAAATATTTTTTCTTTGTGCGGAATGACTTATGAGTCTTTTCATCTGAAAGCTCCCCTAACTACTCACTCAGTTTCCCTTTTCTTTCTGTCTTCCTAAAGCCTCCTGGTATGGCATGAAGCAAAAATGCAAAGCCCATTTTCTCCAAGGTTTGTAAATGCAATCAGCATGTTTACATATTCTGTTTATTTAAATTCTTTCCTTCATATAGAGAAGAAAGTGTTGGTTTAAATCCTTAAGCACCCGGCTATGGTCACAATGGGTTCATGGGGTTCATTTTGTTGTATTTTGGTTTTGATACCGAGGCTCGACGTGTCGTCAGATGTCCTAGTAATGGAGTCAAGAGGTCAGAAGAACATCAGCAAGGGACTCTAGCTAATTCACACCTTGGCACCAGCATGCTGGGGATGACACATCCAATTTACTTTGGCACTGTTTGACAGGTGTCAGGACTCGACAGTTGCACAGAAGTACACACAACTGCAAAGCCAGAGCAAGGGGATGATTGAACATTCTGCAAATGAGACACCCAGGGAAAGAAACACACACACACACAAAAAACAATTCAATAGAAAATCTAGGCTAATTAATGCCTGCTGTTGCCTGATGTGTGCCATGGCCCCTCAAGGACTCTTTGCCATTTGAGAGTTGAAAACATGTCAGGAGACTCCTCTTTTCTCTTGCATGAAGAATATTATGACATTTTAGTGCAAAAAAAAAAAGTTATGATCACTTTCTCAGTTTTCATGGCAAGTTGTGAAACTTCCTGAAGTTCAGCCTTACCCGTGCCATTCCTGGCTCTGCAGCCTGATATCTAATCGGGTCACCTTTTATCTGCCAAGTTATACCTGCTGATATCTAACCTTCTCCTGGATATATGTCTGTACAGTTTTCTTCCCTGTGGACCTATAGAGCAGTGTCTCTGCATACCATGCTCAATGAAACGATCATTTAAAATGGGCTATTTTCTCCCGTCAGCAGTATTAGTGTCATGCACTGACTTTTGAGGGACTTTCTTGCCCTGCTGGTCAATAGCCAGGCACCGTGGTCATCACCATCTCCAGCCAGAGAGGGGAAGGCTGCAGCAATTTGGTGCTTGCCTGGTGCTGGGTTCAACCTCCCTTGCTGCCTCTGGGTCTATGCTGGGAATAGCAGTGTTTGCAGCAGATGAAAATGTGCTAGAGAAAAGCAGGTGGTTTTCCACAGTTCTCCTAGGATTCTGGCAGTGATGGGGAAGGAGCAGCTCCTGAGTGTGGGTTGGTAAAGCACTTAACACCCTTGTCCCTAGCCCTGGCTGCTGAGACTGCTGGAGAGGCTTGTAATGCCTCCTATACCCATTCCAGTGGCTGTTGCTGCAGTGAGTAATGGTGAGGAGCATACACAGACTGTGAGAGCCAGTTGGGATCTGCCAGCCACCGCTAATGAGGTTTGCATTAATGTCATGAAAGGAAGATTCCTAGACCTTAAATTTGCCCAGAACATGAGGAATGCAACTCAGTCCTTGCTCTCCATCCTCTGACCTTCCTGTCATGACTTCTGTTGCAGTGTAGGTAGGTGGCTGTGTGGAAAGCTTTATGCTTTACTTTGGGACTGAATTTTAGAGTGGGCTAGCAGTGGGAGACTGCGATATTTGAGATTTGTCTGAAGTGGGAGGATCCCATCATTTGGGGAGACAGCTCTGTACAATGCTGCAAATCAACAGGACACAGTCTTGTCCTGCTGAGAAAGTCAGCAGAGCCAAAACTGAATTTAAAGAAAGCCTTTATTATTTTTATTATTCATGTCAGGGCTCCATTGGGAAAATCTTTATCTGCATTAAAACGTACATAAGAAGAGGAAAGAAGAAAAGGCCAAGAAGAGTGTGTACTACAAAGCGTCCCTTTGAGCTCAGCTCCATTCTTCTGTAAAGTTCGTTGCCAGGCTCTTTGCAGGGAGAGAATTTGGGTTCACAGTTGAACTGGAAACATTTCCTGGTGGAATGTGTATCCCCTGATCACACCTTTAGGAGATTATCCTGTCATTAAATATTTGTAGGATAACAGGAGAAGCCTAATTTAGTTTTTGTTTCTTTTCTCTGTGGTTTAATCACAGATGAAAGAGACTAATAGCACTACAGAGCTTTCTGGTGATCAAAGGCCAATCAATCCTCTTTGTGGAGTAATTAACTATTTGCTAAACTTGCAGAATTGATTTCCATTTAGGGCTAAGAGAGAGGGTTTTAAATGAAGACCGATTTACCAGGCGTGAGGAGGGAATCTCAGCACTGATGCCAGGAGATACTCAGAGTGATGAATTGGAGCCTGCTAATTGGAGGATGAAAAATACAGCTAGAATCTGGCCCCATTTGCTCCTACTTTGGGGAAAGACAAGAAAAGGGAAATAAGACTGAGAATCTGACAGATGGCTCTCTGCAATTACAGCAGAGAGAGCAGAGTACAGTTAAAGCAGTGTCTGACTGACTGGAAGGAACATAGATGCAACCAGCACAAAACTGTGTTGCAGTTAATCCATTATTCGAGTAGATGCTCTGCCTTGAAATGATTGCTGACTGTTCAGTTGCAACTTCGTGCTGGTGCATTCACACCAAAGCAACTTGCATTCACGCTTATTCTCTCAATACAAAATCAATCAGACAGCTTTGTCTGTGTGGAGCTTTAGTTTGCCAGGAAATTTTCAGCACCACAAATGAAATAGAGGCTTTGTGAAAAGCTGAGGGTGTAGAACATCTTTTGACACTCTGCAGTGGAGATAGGAGGAGGGGATTCTGTACTAATAAGCATTGGAGCCTTGGAGGGATAATCAGGATGGTAGGCCTTACTTGAAAATGTTGAAATAGGGAACTGAGTTGGACAGACTGTTTACAGATATGGGGCATATTCTACAGGCAGAGGGACTAAAAAGGCTAGAGTTCATCATCATAGAATCCTAGAATCATAGAATAGGTAGAGTTGGAAAGGACCTTAAAATCATCTAGTTCCAACCCTCCTTCCATGAGCAGGGACACCACACACTAAACCATGTCACCCAAGACTCAGTACAACCTGGGCTTGAACACTGCCAGGGGTGGAGCATTCACAACATCCTTGGGCAACCTGTTCCAGTGCCTCACCACCCTCATCATAGAGAACTTCTTCCTTATATCTAACCAAATCTTCCCCTGTTTAAGTTTAAACCCATTCCCACTTATAGAATCAAAATCATCCATTATAATAAATGTGATGGAGAAATGGAGTAGCAGCTTGTAAGTTGTGAGTAGCACATGAAAAATTATTAGGGCATAATTCCAAGAAGTAAGGGATTTTCACCAAATGTGGAAAGTTTAAAACAAAGAAAAGTCAGTACCTTTTCTCAGAGCACATACGTAACACATGGAATTTATTGCACATGGTGTTGTGGAAGAAAAAGAATAAATGAGTTCTAGATAGACTAGACACATTCATGGAGAAGAGGTTCATTCTGGGAACCTGATCCAGTTGAAGATGTCCCTGCTCATTGCAGGGGGATTGGACTAGATGACCTCTGAAGGTGTCTTCCAACGCAAACTATTCTATGATTCTATTCTATGGCAGAGCTCAGCTGGACAAGGTGCAAGAGATGCAATGACATCTAAAAGAGGCATAGCAGGTGCTGTGCTTTTTGTCTAGGGTGATAAATCTGCTTCTATGAAGAAGCTGATGCTGTTGTGATGAAGCTGAAAAAAAATTCTCATTAAAGAATTCAGTGCTACTTCACATCATTATTATTGGCAAGGTCTGTAGGAGAATCATAGAATAGTTAGGGTTGGAAAGGATCTTAAGATCATCTAGTTCCAACCACCTTGCTGTGGGCAGGGACACCTCACACTAAACCATGTCACCCAAGGCTCTGTCCAACCTGGCCTTGAACACTGCCAGGGATGGAGCATTCACAACTTCCCTGGGCACTCTTCCCTAATGAAAAGTCCCTTCCCAGCATCCTTATAGGCCCCCTTCAGAAACTGGAAGGCTTCTTTGAAGTCAATATTAGGAAGGTGAATGAAGGCCAGTACTAGGACATGGACTATTTCTTTTACGTATCTCAGAGGTTGCCTCCTGGCTTTCAGTTTGCCCGACCCTTTACTGAGAAAGAGAAAAATACACATTAGAGGAAACACTGCAAAACTGACCGTGCTTTATCCAGTTGGTATACAAATCTGATATTAGCTTATTACAGAGAAATTTGGTACTCCTGTGTCAAATGATACCTTAGGTGTGATTTGATTCATGTCAGCAGTTTCAAGAAAGGCTCTATAGGAACTTCATTAAGGAAAGCTTCTGGAGGGCAACCCAGGGCTGATGAGGACAAGGCTAGCTGGCCTCGCGCTGGGCTGTGTTCACAGGAGTCATTGCACAGTAAAACCGAGGAAAGTTGTATTGTGGTGTAGCACTGGTGTCAAGATGATTGTATTTGCTTGTTATAAATTGAATTCGCCTATTAGAGAGCTATGACTTGATTTTTTTCATTAGCACACAAAGCTTGAAGGGAAAGTTTCTTCTGCGGTCCCTCCAGACCTCTTTAAACAGGGATATAATGATTCTCTGTTGAGAAAGAGCAAAAGAAACTCCACTGCTGTTTAAACAATTAAAAGCAGAGCTGTACTTGGTGGAGAGGCTGAGGCAGCAGTGGTAACCTCTCCTCTTGGCTGACCAGCAGCTTTTAAATGCAGGGGCTGCTGTGAACTGACTCACTGCAGGGTAATTACGTTAGGGACCGATACAGCTTGCTGAAAATCAATTCTGTTGGACCAGTGTGTTTGTTCGGAAATCCACTCAGCCAATTCAGGAGTACATTAGGCTGCAGGCCCCTGCGCTGACCTCCCCAGGATTGGGGTTGACACTTGAACGAAGGCGTTTGTCCAGTTAAAGGACAGTACTACCAGCAGACTCTTATCTCCCCTAAATTGGATTACTCAGATCTGCTTGTTCTCTTTAAAGATAGCTACTTCAGTTTTTTTTCCTCTTCTGTTTCTGTCCATCTGAGACACTAACCTAGTGATTATGGTTTAGCATGCCCTTCTCAGCTATTCCTGGACAGTGAACTTTTCATATTGCCTCTAGAGCTTCCTTTTTTGGCTGGAGCGGGCTTATACTGGGGAGTCACTTCTTCAGCAGTAGTTGCTTCCTAGCAGATTACACAGCAGAATGTATGGAACCCATCGTATTTCAACAGAATAGGATCTGCATGACCAGGCATGGCAGGACTTGGTTAAACCCAAGTGCTGGGTTGGAAGTGAAGGAGAGGCCTTAGCAATGTGGGTGAAATTTGTACCATCTCAGGGTGAGGGCCCGGAGCATGCAGGACCTGGTGCTGCTGACAGACCTGTAGTGGCATGAGCCTTGTGAGCCGAGTAGCACAAGTGGTGAGCTTTGCACACCTGCAGGGCTGGTGAGTTACACCTGAGCTAGTCACCTCACCATTATCTTCAGTGCCAGAAATTGCTAATTGCTCTAAACCCACTTGGCCTTTCCCATCAATGATCAGGAAAGACTTCTTGAAATGTCCATCTCATAAGGTATAGAAAAAATCCCTGCTTTCTTGAATTTTCATTTTGTATTTTTAAATCCAGGGACATTGGTTAACCTCGAACATCTCCGCATGGAACAGGTTATCAGATCATTCTGTCTTGTGTTGCAGAAGATACTTGTATGTGTACGTGAAACCAAAATGTTTTCTTGCTGTTCTTCTAAAACTATGGAAGGAAAATTGGAAAATAAGGTTGGGGAAGAAAAAAATTGAATCCCTGGGGAACTGGCTCCCCCTCTCACATGCACAAATCTTTCTGCTCTGTAGCTGATCCGTATGCAGATTTTTTGTTGCAGTCTTAGAGCTTGTTCTGGTCTTATAACTCAAGACTGCTTTTGCTTTCTTTATCTCTAAACAGTGCTGCTTGTTCTTGTTTGAAGCAGAACACGATCTAAATAAAAGAAAAATTTCTCTTGAAAGAAGAATTTTTTGTGTGCATTTTGCAAGTTATGCATGAAAAGACAAGGGAAGGAGGAAAAGAGAGGGGGACAGGAAAAGGGTAAGTGTGTGCGTGTGTGAACATGTTGTTAGTATATTTTCCCAGTTAGCAAAGATCTGGAACAGTATTATTCTAGTGGGAAGGGAGCAGACAAATGGATATATGGATAATGTATAACTGCTGGTAGTGCCATTACAACAGGAAAATCTATTTGGATGACTGTGTGAAGGAACTGAGATGAAAATGTGCTGGACATCACAATTCATGATTTTTTTGTGCTGATAAAATGTTTTCAAAACAGTTTGATAATATCTCTGTGAAAGATACCATGAAATATAAAAAAAAAATAATTAAAAAATCAAGTCTTCTCTATGTATGCAGAATCTCTATTGAAAGATCTAATGGGAGTTACAAGTTCTTGCTTAACATACAGAGGTGTGTAAGTTTTATAGTGTTCAGACTCTTAATCTACAAAGCATAATATAATCCTCTTTTATCTAGCTGCACTACAAAGCCCCAGTTGTAGATAAATTCTGTGATGACTGTGGATGCAGCTGCAGCTTCTACTTCCCTCACCTACCCTCAGTAAATGTTTCTGCAAAACAGATGAAATTAACTGGTGCAACCAATAAATAAAGAGCAAAGTCTGCAGAACAGAAGGTTGTAACACAGCAGTAGACCTTAAATACAACTGATAGGTCTGAACTTCTGCTCAGCTGCCTGCCGTTATCAATGATTTTCTGGTTTTGTGAGTCCTGGTGTTTCACCCTCTATTCTTCAGGGGAGTGAAAGGATGGTAAGCCTATATAGGCCTCCAGACTGTCTTTACAAATATTCCCAGTTAGGAAATGGGATCAATTTGAATGAAATTAATTTATGCTGCATAAAGGACTGCTTCTGTATAACAGCCAGCGTGTGTTCATCTGCAGATTCCTGCGCTTGTCTGCAGTGCATCCGTATGGCCGTATGTGCCATGTAAGGGGAGCCACCAGGGAAAGGAAAAGCTCAGAGGTGTGCTATCCTCCCTGATATGTGTGAATCACAGGAACTGTCTCATCTGCTCTGAGGCAAAGAACTTGCAGGAAGGCTTTCTGAAAGGGAGCTGTCAGAGATGCTGTCCTTCCTGTGTAGCATCACGGCTGCTTCTGGCATTAGGGCCAAGTGTCTTCTGCAGGCACAACTATTTCTCATGTCCTTCTGAACCTGAAGGTGCCAAGAAGCAGTTGTATGGTTTCTGGGTTAGGTGGCAAACCAAGTCCTAGGTTTGAAGTTACCTCTCAGTCAGGCCGCGATCCTGTTTGACCTGTGTAGCAAAGATTTGTTGCATATTATTGCCTAAAGAACAGTCTTTTCCTCAGTTTTGTTGTTTGTTTTTTTTAACACTATTGTCATGGCAATGGCAGTTTTTCATAGTACAAAGATAGATGCAATTAGGATAAATCAATAGTTCCTAAAATAACTCTTCCCAGATACAGAGTAGAAACTTCAATTCAACAGGTAATAAATTGCTTTTCTTGGATGAGTGTAGTGGTTGAAGTGGACTAAAAGCAGAGTCCAAACTGGAGCTAGCATATCTCTTTAGAAATTAAATCAGAGGTATCAGGCTCTGTGCTGGAGAGCATGTAGCCCTACGTGTAACTGGCAGTTTTCATGACCAAAGGGAAGACTGTGACCAGATCCTGCTATTGTACATGAGCAGATTTCTGCTGAAATCAATAGGCCTCTACCCCCAAAAGCTGCTGAAGTAGGTTGATGTGTCTGGTGTGCTGGTGGTAGGCATTAGGCAAGACAAAGTTTCCAATTATATATGCTACCACCCATGGGTTGGTTTTGTTACCTCTGAGTAGAAAGACAGCTCAAGTAACTTCAGTTTCACTGTTCTCAGTAGACACATCTCAATAAGGCTTCAGAAAGCAGAAGAGAAGGCAAACACTGAATTAAAATTAGAGAAGGTGCATTTTTCTTCCACATTGTTTCAAAGAGGGTGAATCCATTGTTGGGGAAGAAAAGGGGATTTGTGGCAGGAAGAGAGACATTCAAATGGCAATGTTGATCTGTGAATATTTTGATGAGAGCTTGGTCTACAGAAACTGCTGTCATGGGTGCATAACATAATGTCTTTGTCTGCTGTCCTTGATTTACCTCCCTTTTCTTTCTTAATTTTACTACTGTGTTCCACTATGACCCTGACTGTGCGGTTTCTCTAGCTTCATGAAAAATAAGCTATTCCTCCCAAGACAGTTATACCCTTCTCTTCCTGTACACCATGCAGCAAGAGCTCTGTACAGCTCTTAAAATGACATCCTCGATACTAGCAAAAGATGAATAATAAGAACTGCTGCCATTGGTCCCAGAAGGGCTAGAAGGAGGTTTGTTTTGGAATAATGAGTATGGAAATTCTGCATCCATAATGAACTGCAAGCAGTCTTCCAACTCACTCGTGCCGAAAATTCACACTTGCCTTTCCCATAACTTGTCACTTTTCTTTTATTATTATTGTTCAATATGTAAACAAGGCCAAGAAACTCTTTGTTCCTTTGTGCCTACTTACATTTGTCCATTAATCCCAGTCTCCCCTCCCCCACCCCTGCAGTGCACACAGGATTACACAAAGCAAAAGTCATTAATTTTTATCTCTGACTATCTGTAGGCTTTTTAATGTGGCCTGGCTTGCTTATGCACCAGCAATTACATGTCATAAGTGCTTATAGATGCTGAAGCAGTATCATAGGCTGATGAATCACTGCCTTCTCCTCTCATTAGTATGCAAGGGGTCGTACTCTTCTTTAAGCAGCTGGCATGCCAATGAGGATCTGGCTCTGCTTGCTGGTCAAGGCATCTGGACATGAATTCAATATGGACTGCTTTAATTAAACGGCTAAGCACACAAGGAGCTAAGAAACAATTCCATCATTGAGTGAAACTTGAAAATAAAGTCGACTCAAGAGCATAGGTAAAAAGAATTGTTTAAACACCTGTTGGTTCACTTGTGAACCTTCAGGTTCCTTTTCCGTTAATGAAGTTCTTACAAGTGGCTGAAATTCCTTCCCAATTTATCCTTCAGATAAATCTTATTTCTAAAATTTGATTTATCTTTAAAAGTTTAGGAATCAATGAACTTGATTCCATTTTTCTTCTATTCATAGGATTGATTTTATTTCATGTAATAGTAAGATTATTGCACTTTGTAGAAGCACCTGTTTTAAAGGAGGGATTAGGTAGGTGTGTGCTGAACCACTGGGAAGTGGAAAGTAGCAAATCATCTCTGAATATGGCAGAGGAGAAACAGGAGAAGATGAGAAAAGCATTATAAAATACTTTTTTTGCCCACTTTGAAATTCTATGAATTATGCCCATTGAAAGAAATACTGTAGGGATATTTTCTTCTGTTAGGTATCAGTCTTTGCAAAATGGAAATATGAAGTCTGTTCTTTGCTTTTAGGTTTTTCTGGTGCGATATAACCTTAATTTCTGTTCTTCGACTTTCTGTACTGGACATCAAATTGCAGGTCTGATTAAAGCATCGCATCATGCTGAAAAATTCACACTTCATTTGAACTGTTCAGTCCATCGACTAAATAGAATTATGAATAATAAGAGGACTTGACTTCCATTATAAGAAGTCAGATTCCTACCAAATGAGTGCCTTATCACTGGTGTTCTGCAAGGACTGTCACGACTCATGCAAAAAATGGTATTTACTTTAGCTTAAAATGACGGATTCTCTTCATTGTTTGGGAAAGCTCCTCTGAACTGCCACAGGAGCTCCTGTGGCTGTGCAGATGTACAGATCCGCTTGAAAGGCTTTTTGTTTCAACATGGGCTTTGAGCTGTAGCTACCCTCTCTCCTACCCGGCTGCCCAAGACTTTTTTATATGGCCCAGAAGAGTAGGCAGGGGAACCTTCTCCATGCACAAGCAATGTACTCTGACTTAATGCTTTGTGCTTACCAAGCAAAGGAAAACTTCACTGGTCCAGGTATGTGCAGAGCAAAGGGAAACAGCAAATGAACTATGAGGGATTGTTCTTTGATGCCTTTTGGTTGGAAAATCATGAGGTTTAGTCCAAGTCTACCTCTGGGATTTTCATGTGCTTAATGATTTCATGCACTTTGTAGTGATTTGGTCCTCAGGAGGAAACATGAGTGCAGCTTGATAGACACCAGAAGGTTTTGTTTCCCTTTTTTTTTTCCCTCATGCAGTTTACCATCCTTAGGAGGCAGTTATCCTTCACTGTGCTTCAGGGAGTGGGACAAAGCTATTGTTTCATCAGTTACAGAGATGAAAGGAGCCCTCCTCTGCTGCGGCATCTGCTAAATCATGGGGCCTGCACACCCTCCGTGCAGGGAGCTTACAGTGTGGCCTCCAGAGCTGTCTGTTGAGCACTGGTCAGCACTGCAGCAAAGCTATGTAAGCCTTATTGCCATCCTTGGTCTGCGAGAGCAGGGACTGGAAGCACCCTGGTGCTGCAGCCGGCGGTTGAAAGCAAGGGGTCCCCTGCACAGCTTAGAGATCTTGAAAAGATAGAAGAGAGTTGCAGGCAAATGAAGGGTGACATGCTGAGACTGTAACTGTATCTGCGTTTTGTTTAACCATTCAGTGATCACACTCAGTGTCTTCAAATTGCTGGTACTCCACTGCATCATCTCAATACAATCTTCAGCTAACAATTTATACTAAAGTTGGTGAGCAGGAAAGATACCAGGCTACTATCTTTTATGAAAAGTAATAAAAGGAAGCCAGCAAAATTAAAATAGAATCTGTATTAAAGGTATTTTTTTCTCATGTTTTACATTTCAAGAGGCTTTCTCATACCTGTTGGATAATGTGTATGCTTCATAAACCAAGGAGATTCATCCTGGCCTTCATCTAAATGAGGAACAACTGGATGATGAGTTCCCCAGCAGTATCACAATTTTCTGTGCATCAGAAGGACGTGCTTAAATCCCTCAAAATCAAAAGAATTGCAGAAAACACACCAGTAACATTGCAATGAGGATATGTTTTTTGAAATCTTGGGTATTCATTCATTGATTTTGTACAACTTACTACTCGCTAGTTGATTAGGATTTTAATGTAAATGACAAACTACTTGATTGCATTTCACTGCTATAGGAGCTATTTCTTAAGTTTTATTTTTAACACAATTAGTTTTGTGTTAATAATGATTTCCTCCTTCCCTTCTTCCGCCCCTCTCCCCCTTATTTTTTGCCAGTGCTTTCTAGGGGTCATTTCCTAAAGAAGTTCAGTGCCCTCTGGAGCATGTCAGTGACACGTGGAAGACATACTTTAGCATGTAAAGGCAGATTTTATATCAAAGCAAAATTTAATTTCACATATGTATAGCTGTCATTCTTCTTGGATACACAGCTAGAACTGTGTTTGTCCCCCTTATTTTTCCACTTCCCACCGAAACAGCCATCTTCAGCTTTGTTCTCCTCTTCCTTCCTCCTGGTCACTAGTGTCTGTCCCAGCTCCTGCTGCAGCGAGCGCTTTGCACAGCAGACAGGATACTATACTCAGTGCAACCCAGTTTACTCTCATCATTTTAATAGTGGACCTAAGGTATGTTGCCATGTGAACAAGTCATCATGTCACCATGGCAACCAGCCGGATTGCAGCATCGCTCCGAGGAGTGGACTTTTTTTTTACCCCTTTTTTTCTAGTCAGTGCTTTTTCTTTTGTCAAATTTGCTGAAGGGCTCACAATGGGAGGATTGAGGCTGCTTTATCAAGCAGCTTTTCACTTAAACCTGTAAGTTGTTGTATAAACAGAAGGGCCAGCATGCCACTGGATTCGCTTTCAAGGCAGACCTGATGAGGGCTTTGAACCAGGACCCCAGCATGGTTTGCAGCTCGATCAGAACTGAGACAATTACATGTCTTGGCACCTTTCACTCTTCTCCACACTTCTCCACTGCTGCCCACAGTAGGGATCCCAGGCACTCTGGCATGGATTGGGTGACCAGTGGACAGCCCTTTGCTCCCACTTTGAGCTTTTTTTGCTTTTGGAGATCTCAGTATGCCAAAATTAGACACAGTGAGAGGTTTGAGTTTATTTTTTCTCATTTCCTTCTCCACGTAACATAGGCAGCTTCCAGCACAAAGCAGTGAGGGCAGAGAAGGAACATGAAAGGACAAATGATTCAGGCACTCAAACACCAGAGTGATGAGTGCTGTGTGTGCATCAGTATGTAGGGGCATGGTAACAGAATACATAAAACCCTTAAGAAGACCATGGAAAAATAGGCAAATAAAATGCAGCTATTAAGCTGGAACTCAGAAACATTATTTTAAACATTTCATTACAGTAATGCAACTCTTCTTTTCCCTGAAACTGTGTGAAGTTATAGGCTAGGCTAGCAGAGATCATCACAGCCACTTTACAGTTTGGGATTTTTATATCTGCAGTTTTGATATGCACACACTCCTGGTTGCCATACAAAGAGCTCTTAAGAAAAGTATTTCCTGTAGAATTTCCGGAGCTTAAGGAGTAGCCTACATGATGGCAGCATTGATTCTGATCTTCTGCAATTAAAATTGCGTAACCTTGACAGACGTTTCAGCCTGTACAGATCTTTTTCCAATCTTGACCTCTCCTGCCTGATTCATTCTCATGGCAGCAAAGGAGTAGTATCAGAAATGAAGCAGGAGAAGGAACTAACCAACACATGTTTGTATGGGGAAGACAGTCATTGGGGCAGGAACCAATGCTGGTGGCTTATCTTGATGTGCTAATGCAAAGTAGAAATCAGATGTCTCCCAGGGTTTGGGTTTGTTTTTTTTTTATTACTTGATGAATAAAGAAGAGGGAGAAGGAAGGTGTAGATGCTGTTTGGATGGTGGTGTGGTCCCCTCAGGACAGTGAAATGCAACAACTGCGCAGCTTTGGACACCGAGGATTATAGGAATAATACCTGTAAATAGCCAAGCTTCATTACTAGCCTGTAGCATATCAGCAACAGCAGAAAAATCCTAGTACCACCCTACTGGGTCTACATGTTCCTGTACTGGTGGTGTCCACAACCAGCCAGGGTATGTCATTGAGACGTTGCTCACTCTCAGCAGCCGTGCTCATCAGCCCTCTTCAGATGAGTACATTGATAGATGTACAGTGCAGGATGGGCTCATGCTCCTGTAGTACTTATATTCATTTAGGCAGGCAATTGGTAAGGTGAATCACCCTCCATAGGCAGCAGGGATCATTTCTTCTTTGTGCATAAAATTACAGCAAACAAGCCTCAAATAACACAGGACACTTTCATAATTCATTTATGTAGGACTCCGAAAGTTCTATTACCTTTTGTTTAGCTCAGGGGGCCTGACTCTGTGCAATCCATTGCTGAACCTAATTACAAGATATAATTAAACTGTGACACAAAGGTATTATACTGTTAGTTTACTAATGACACCGCGAAGCTGTACCACCAGCACAGGACAGTGATTATGCTTCATTCATTATTTATCCGTTTGCTAAATGAGATGCTGACATTTTCAAAAATTACTTTGAGGTTTCTTAATTGTCGGCAGCAGGATGGACTAGAAGGAGCTCTCCTTCCTCTTAGTTACTTATCTAAACCTCAGATGTATTATTAGCAAAAAATAAATAATAAAGAAAACCCAAAACTCAGCCTTTCTGGCCATTGTACTATCTGAAGCTGGGTAGTCATTTCTGAGCACTGATGTGAAGTGATGAATAAGAAGTGTCTTCAGGTGAAATGTCTCCTGTAGCAGTTTATGCCATAACCTGGGTAAATGGTGACACTTCATGCAAGGGTGATGTCAAGTTCTAAGTGGTTCAGTGCCAGCTGGAGAAGACTGTCCCATTTCTTCCCCTGAGCAATTTTATGAATCTATTTGCATCTTTGTTATTGTAATAACTTTTGGGACTTTATCAATCTGTAAAATATTTGACCATTAGTAGTACTAAAATAGAATTATTTACCTTAAATAAACCCCATTAGACAGAAGTACTATAATTGGCACAAAGTAGTACAGTCACTGCCTCCGGATGGTAATTTGAATGGATGGCCTTTCTCTTCTCCATTCTGGTGTTGAGCCATTCATTTGCAGCCCAGTAAAGCTTGGTGCTGCAGTGCTTAGCAGACCAGCCAACCAGGAAAGTCTTGCTCCGGCTCTGAAGAATTCCCCATTTGCTAAAGCAAGCCTTATCCTGAAGCCAGAGGGGAAACACACATTATCTTTGTCCTTACTCTGAAGAGATGATTTTGTGGACAGGATTTATTTACAGCCACCACATCTCTGTGTAGCAGCCTTGGTTTTTTGCACTATAATTAATGGAGGAGTTTGGCTTATCATATTCTCAAACAGAAAAGATGCATTTACTAGCTCCATTATGATGAATTCTGGTGCTCTCTGTTTCTCCATAGTAGCTTCGCTTTCTCCTCCTGTGCCTTTCCACTGCTCCTGTTCCCTGGGTTCAGAGACACTAAAAGTTAAATACAGAAGGCCCTGTACAGCTGCTAACCTCTCAGTAACCTCCCTAACAGTGCCTCATGCTTGTTTTCACCAGAGGAAGCACTGGACAGCTTAAGACAAGGTTTAATTTCTTCTGAGTGTAATGGCATCTTGCATCTATAGTGATGCTATTTTCTCTCCTGTGCTGATTAAGTATGATTTACCCAGAGAACTAAATGATGAATGTTTGAGTGGAGTGTGTTAAACCAATAGCTGGTAAAATAGACATAATAAACTCGTAAAAGGAAAAGGAAGAGGGACTTACAAGTTATGGAATATTAGCAGGTACAAGAAAAAAGAAAGTGAGATTAAGACAAGAGGCAGGAGACTATTTCTACTGCTTTGTCTAAAGAACAAGCTACATGTCTCAGGTTTGGATTGCCTTCTAGGAAGAAGGATTTTTCCTTCTTTTTAACCCCTCTAAATTATTTTAGGAGTTTCTCTGGTTTAGTTATGTATGAAAGTGAGTGATTTCTATAGGTTGCATATTGAACCCCCTGGAAATTAAATGGCAGTGGAAGGTGTCTCCTCCAGAAATGTTGCAGTCCCAGCTCTCCTTTAAAGTGAGAGTGCTCTGGCCAGCACTAAACATATATACCAGAATATTTTTATGTTTTACACTGGTCCTTCATCTCTGTTAGTGGAAACTCTAAGAGAAAATGAGATGGATAGTGGGGTTTCAGTTCAGCTCTTCATTTTTTCTAACCTGGAATCAAAACGCAGTTCAAAAATGAATGAGTTTGAAGAAAACCGTTTCCCAGAGCTTTATTTACCCAATAAGTAGTAAATGTTTAACAATCTCTAAGTGTGCTTCACAGAAACCCTCTGATTGCAATTGTTTCAAGAATATGGTATAAAAAATATCAAGATGACATTAGATGATTACCTGGTGCTTCATGGACTCCAAAAAGCACCCAGAAGGTGTAAAACTGCTTATTTTGCTGTAGTGGTACTTACTGCAGTTCACCTCCTACATCCAGGTGACCGATAAACACCAGCTTGCTCCAGAAAAACTCATGCTAGTTCTAGTAAATGCTGCCACCCTCAACTTCCTATAGATGATGGTGACCCCATTTCAGATCACATTTAGGCCATTCTAATAGGGACCAGGAGCTGGGACTGCCAACCCTTCCCTGAGAGCTCTCAGCGTCAGCGGAGGTTTCTCCTTCTCCCGAAGTTACTTCAAGGACAAGAGGGGCTGAAAGAGTGATTTTAAATACAGTCTGTGGAGCCCCACATAGGGCCTAGGCCTTTGACATGAGGAATGGAGCTTCCTTATGCATTGATTTTGTAATGTTACTGAGCACATGTGGAAGAACAGGGTGATGGTTTTAGCTCTTTTCATAATGCTCCTCTCAGTACATTTTTGTGTATATTTTTTAGCTAGGTGTTATGCTCCACTATATAAAAAAGGAAAAAAAGGTATTCTTAAGTAGCTGCAAAAAAAGGGAAATAAATGAGCAACAATGTTTCCAAAACTTAAGCTTTTTTTGCATTTGATTGTGCAAATTCCTTGTCTTTTGCCTCCTTCCCTTGAATCTTCTATACCTCCTACACACTGCAGCTACCTTTTCCACCTTTTTTTTTTTTTCATTATTGTTTTTCTCCTGAAGATTTTCTGGGTTTAGAGTTTGTTTTTTTTTTTAAGAATTCAAGTTGTTCTTATTCTATCACTCCTCTACTTCAAGAATAGTTAGACTTTGCTGTAAGCCTGTTGGCTCCCAAGTCCCAGGGAGTGGAAAAATCAGTGAGGACGCAGATGACTGCAAATTGATCAGGAGTTTACAACCAGTTTGCTATTAGATTAACATGACCTATCCTTTCAATCTAGGATGCCAGGATACTAGGATCCTGAAGTGTAATTGGTTGTGCTTGTGGGTAGAAAGATCAACTTAGGGATTTTCTACGGTCCTTTCCAGCCCCTTTTTCTATTATTCTAACCATAGAAATTCTAATCATAGCTATCTGAGATCTGTTAGTGAGCCAAATGTGGATATAGCTTGAAAACTATTAGCTGAACACCTTTTTCCCCAATAAAAACTTAGGAGACCTGGGAGAAATCGTCCATCTTGTCTTACAGATTTCTTTGAATTAAAAATCAAATTTCAATTCTGTAATTCCCAGGTTTAACACCAACTGCTGTATGAAAAAATGTAGACTTTTACCTAAGTGTGAATGGAAGAGAGTTGTATGGCTACATCAGATATGGGAATACTATATCTGGGTTGAGCAAACACCATCTGTGTACTCCTGTTATGGGTCCCTCAGCCAGTTCTGGTCAGTGCCTCTGATATTTCTCCTGGGTTTTATTACCACTGTACAAATAGCATGCTATAGCATTTTTTCTAGCTCTTTTCTCCCTCCCTACCCCCTCCTTCCCCAGTGAACTCCAAGGCTCTAAATATAGGTCACCCCAGGCAGTTAGGGAAGAGCTGCCGGTTTTGAACGATATTCAGCAGGCAGGAAGCCCAGTTTCCAAATGAGTTATCAGGTGATATGATGTTTGGCCTCAGCCAGAGTGATTGACAGGGGTCCTGCATGTTCACAGATACATTATTTAAACATGGTGAGATATAAGAGATCTTCTGCACTAATTACTTCAAAGGCTGTATTAATCACAAGACACTTTAATACTCAGTCAATACTTGCATTTGTCAATGACCTTGTAAATCTCCTCCACTTTAACTCTGCTGTGTGGCAAAAGTAATTGCTCAACATCTTTGGGTGGCTTGTTTTGTACTACTGTTGCTCTGTAATATGTATTTAACAAAGTCTCAATTCCAGTGTTTGAAGTTCAGTTTCAAAGGTGAAAACAGGAAAAGGACAAATGTTAAGGCAACTAGGTACCTGTATTCCAACTAAAGTGTTGTCATTTTTGGTGTAGATTGGGAAGCACATACACTGCAGAGGACATTTCATTGGCATATCCTGACTTCACTGGAAGGCTGGACAATGGTGACCTAATGGTAGACCAGCGAGATCTTTAATATACTTTATGTTCCAACTGTCATGTGCATATTAATGTGAAGATAGCAGCATGCTTGTCCTCATATCTTTTAGATGTAAGAGATGTGAAACTTGGTAATTTTATCCAAGCAAAGGAAGAAAGTAAAATAATGTCTTCAAATTAAGATAAGATTGCACTGCAGCCCAGTGCATTCAGAAATGGAAAAGAGTCATTATTTT
The DNA here is from genome assembly GCA_009867235.2 of Psittacus erithacus. NCBI lineage: Eukaryota > Metazoa > Chordata > Aves > Psittaciformes > Psittacidae > Psittacus > Psittacus erithacus. Next base: position 24,129 of record WYDI02011862.1, read on the forward strand.
GTTTTTCATTTAAGGCACTGAGCTAGAAGAGGGAAACTGAGAGGAAAAAATTGTGCACTATGATCTCCAGTCTAGTTCGAACTGTTTATCTTTTTATAGAGATTTTTTTTTCCAGCTGCTACACTGTTGTTTGAGCAGATATTTCTCATATTCCCCATTGACTTGTACAATTAATAATATTTTACCTGCCTGGGGTTTTTTAAGTATTTTGGAACCTAACAGTAGTTCATTCTATTGCTTATATGTGGTCATGAGAAAGAAAAGCCTGGATTCCTCAAATGGGTCAGTGAATCATGGAATCACTGAGGTGGGAAGGCATCTCTAGAGATTGTCTCCTCCAGTAAGTCCATATATGTCATGAAATGAGGAGCTCAGAACTGGACCCAGTACTCCAGATGTGGCATACTCAGTGCTAAGTAGTGGGGAAGGATCAGCTCCCTTCACCTGCTGGCAATACTTCTCCCAGTGCAGCCCAGGATGCTGCTGACTGTTTTTGCTGTGTGTGTATTGCTGGTCCATGCTCAGCTTGATGTCCTCCAGGAGCCCCAGGTCCTCCTCTGCCAGTGTGCCAGGGCCACTCCTCCTCAGGTGCAGGACTGGACTTTCCCCCTGCTTGAGTTTCAGATGCCTGTTAATGCCTTTGAGGTCCCCTGAATGGCAGCACAACCCTCTGTTGTGTCATCTCGTCCTGTTTTTGGTTTTATGTCAACTCCTCTATAGAGAGCTGTGCTCTGCCTTTGCGTATCCAGCTCACTAAGGAAGCTCTGGGACACCTCTGTCCTCACTGCTGACCCCTGGGGTGCACTGCATGCTGATTTTCAGCAGTCCAGTGTAATGTTACAGGATTCTTATGCCAATTGCAATCTTTTTTCATGGGATTCCTGTTGGTAATTGTTGCAGCATTCTTCCTTTAGCACTCTAACATTGATATCAGATATGCAGTGCAAGATCTGCAAATATTTAGACCATTTCTTTAGTCTTCCCATATGACCTTTTTCTCTATAATGACAAAGGTTTTTACATTACAAACTCTTCCTTTATTGGGGTCAGTACTCTATTTCCCATCTGTGGTGCAGCAGTTTGGGGGGGCACACGTACCCACATTCCCATGTCTTCCAGTTCTACATACATTATGCTCTTTATAGCAATTTTATCTTTACACTCATTTCTGTGGAATTCTGTTGCAGAAGTCTTATTGGCAATGTACAAAAATTACCTCCTTCTTATTCCAGAGTGCCCCTGCCTGTAGTCACTGCCGGCATCTCTGAAGCTGCTGAGCTGCAGAGAGAGGTGAGTTTAGTGCTTTCCCTCTGCTCTCAGGCCATTTTTCCTATGCTTCTTTTTTCTTATTTTATTTTATTTGTGGTCTCTGTCATTCTGCCAGGGCAAGGGGGTAAAGAGATTTGACACTAAGTGTGGGGCAATGCTGTATCTGGAATCTATCTTCCAAACGGCAAAAGAATAAAAATTCATGGCAGGACAGCCACTGCTGACACGTTCCCAAAGACATATTGCAGGTAGCATTATTTATTGTGGCAATGAGTTCATAGAAGTGCTACCGCAAAGCACCCTGAGAGATCCTAAAAAGCCCATCTCCCATCAGGTATGGCAGATTTACGGCAGCTGCCAGCGAAGGGGGTCAGGCAGCACTGTGCAGAGGAGGCAGCTTGTCATGGGAAGCCAGGCAGCTCGTCATGGGAAGCCTGGCTGCTCTCCTAACAGATGTGGCGGAGGGTGATTGGCTCCAGGGAAGGCTTGAGCCTGTAATGTTGACCATAAACTTGCAGTGACACACTGCCTTAGATAAGAAGTGCTGGAGGGAGGGGCTGGCATGGTTTCTGGGAGCAGAAGCACTGGGAGCCAGCACAGGCACTCATATTTTAGGTTAATGCTGGACAAGGAGTGCGGGGGGTGGGGATGGGAAAAGATTGATGGTCTTGTGAGTGAGCAATGCACTCCCTGTGCCGGAAGCTGATCTCAGCCCGCAGAACTGTGCCATGGCTGAGGCAGGCAGATCTGACCTCACCTTGTCCAAGACAGGTGAGGGAGAGGCTGCGAGTGGGACAGCCTCACCAGGTTAAAATACCACAGTCCCATCATGCTGCTGCACCAGCCAGCCTGGAAGCAAATGGTGTGAGGGTGACAGTAGGCACGTGGCATGGCTTCCTGTGAAAAACAGGTTCCTGTGAATCGGCCTTCTGATTAATGGACACCCAATATTCACCTGTGTTTGTATAAATCCAATCACTACTGCAGGCAGTCGCCCCACTCATGGATGACATTTGCAGTTGCAGGCAGGGCAGGCATGTTCTTGATCTGCTTCCATGATGTACCATTACGTTCTGTTCTGGAAGTAATCGGTTAGCATGTTCAAAATTATTTTCCTGAAATAGAGCAAATGCAACAGGGACCAAGGCAACATGGCACTGACCTGTTCTAGGCTTATTTTCAGGAAGATTTGCACAAAAGGGCACCTTGCTAGTCTTCTATTGTGCTATTACTGTTCAGCTGCTATATTGAGAAGTATTGATACCTTCATCACCCCCTATGTTAATTCATTTGAGAAAAATCAGAAAGCTAAATAAAAAATAGTCCCTTAGAAGGCTTGTGAATGAAAATCTCCTTAAGGCATTTTTCTGCATATTACTTGAACTTTGTCTGCTGTTCTACGCCTGTGTTGTCCTATTGCTCTTCTCCCGCTGTGGGTGAAAGCTGGGTTGTAAAGAATCCATCTGCTTGCACACAATGACATTGCAAGTCCGATGGACAATCGATGGTGCTTCCTGGGCAGTGAAGCAAGCTGTGACTCTGTGATTGAATGGACTGTGGCAGTGAGTTTGAGAGTATTTATCCACTCAGGTTTCACAGAAACCTTATGGTGGGCTGTAAACTTCAGAAATATTGGAAACTTCAGAGGTCATTAAAGACCTCTCTCAAACTATGTAAATATGTTACTGACGCCTCGTTAAACCTTGAAGGCCTTCTAAGCACTGCTTTCCCCTTCCTCTGCTCTGTAGTTGCTCTTTGCTCATGTATGACAATTTAAAGACAAAGAAAAATTAATGTCGGCAGCCTTCACAGTCACCAAAACAACACAGGTGAGAGCAATAGGGAGTCACAAGTCCCCATCTCATAAAACCACATAAAACTGTATGATTTTAACTGAGGTAAAAACGATTTTGCTGTTCAAATGCTTGTCTTAACCCTGCTTCTACCCATCAAAATTAGATGTTCTTGCAGTGTCAAAGAGGATTTGGATTTCTTAAACCAGATTGTTGTTAGCAATGACATAGGATCCCATATCTCTCATTATTAAAGGTTTGTAGGGCCTCCTGTGGTGATGGCACAAGCTGAGCAGTTTTCCATTTCTTCTGCCTCTCCTTTCACACTGTGATAAGCCTGTTTGCAGTTGAAGGACTCAGCTCCTCGCCTTTGCATCTCATCCATGTCACGTGTGTTTCCTGTTGTTTGTTGCTGCTGGGGTTGATCCTGTTCAAGCTCCAGACATGAAACACATCACCCAGCTTCAGTGGAGGTCTGGAAAACACCAGTGGCCATGCAATGCTCAGCATGATAGTGTGGACCCAATGGTCCCTTCCTGCTACCTCACAGAACCTCCCCAGCCAATGCGCTGAGACCAGCTTCTGCCCCACTAATGCAGAAGAGGAGGATGCTCAAGTGTGTGTTTCCACTGCCTGCTTTTCTTCCAGGCCAGCTGGAAGTCATCAAGGCCAGAGGCTTCTTTCCAGCTTCATAAACCTCTTGCATTATTCAGAGTCATGATTCTCTTATTCAGCTGTCTGTGCTTTTCCTTGGGATGGCTAATCCCTCAGTGTGACTAGTGGAAGCTGTGATATTGATTTCTGTCTCTCTCTAAACCTCAGTTGTGTTCAACGCTTGTTAGACATTTGAAGGAATATCCACTGGGCTCCAGGGGCAGCAGGGGAGAGGAGCACAGTCAGCTGTGCAGGGAGATGTTTGCCTCAGGTTTGGGGACAAGCCATCAGAAAGGACTAGAAGGCATCAGGAAAGGGGCAGGTGGGATCTCTAACTCCTGATAAAACTCTTGGAAGGTTTAAACTAGCACAACATTGCTGGCTTGCTATATAATCATTGATAAAGTCACAATTTTATGAATTTGGCTCAGAGGATTTGACGGTCCATCGGAGGACATGTCAAGCTCTACTTGAGAAGGGAGGCTGTGTTTAGTGCAGTTTCTCAAGCTATACACATATGCAGATGAAAGGAGTCCCGTGTTGTGGGCTTTTTCTTTGAATTACTCCTTGTCATGAGAAGCCTTTGAATTCAAGAGTCCCTGATGGTGGGAAATGCTCTGGAAACATGTTTGGGCTCGATCTACTAGATTTCCAGTCTTCAGGATCTGTTCTCCTGCCCAGTGTTGCACTCCATCACGTACCCTATTCCCATACTGATCCTGGCTCCTAAGAGCTCCTTTGTAGGGAGGGAGCATTGGATAAATGGGAAAGGTTATACGGACACTGGAATTGAAGCTTAGAGCCTGGGTGAGAGGGCTGAAAGAGGCAAAAGAAGGATTTAGCACATTTTTAATTAAAATAACAAGCTGGGACGCGTCACTACATAGATTCCTTTGTATGCTAAGTTCCTTTCCGTCTTTTCATCTCTGACTTTTTAGATTAGGCACTCTCAGAGAAGGGATCACATTTTCTTCTGATCTGGAGAATGCCTGACATACTTTGAGGGCTAGCATTGTCTATACAATAATGAAAAAAAAACAGAATTGCAGTTTCATTGCTGCCTTACTCCTAGCTGCCATCATTGTGAGGTACTTAGCACTTAAAATAATTGCACCTAGCACTTACATTATACTTTCAGGTTTTCACAAATTAATCCTTCTACCACTTCTGAGATCAAAATTGGTATGTCCATTTTATGAATTAGGAACAGAGACACAGAGATGTTAACTTTGTCATCCAAAGAAATGGAAGGAATTGGTGGTAGCCGTTATGTTATGGTATGCTGCATAAACACAAACCTAGTCACAGTCTGAGCATCTTACAGAAGTGAATTAAGAAAAATGGCTAATGTGTCATGTACTTAATTTGTGTTAAATTAGAAATTAGTAGATTAAGTCAAATTTTGTTTGATTGAACACACAGAGGCTAGTCTAAAGTGAACCTATCAATCAAGATGATGAACATATCACATGATTTAAATTTGTTCTAATAGTTGCACATCCCCAAAAAAATAGACTTTTTTTAAGTGAATCTTGATCCTCCATCCATGTAATTTAGCATAAAACCTAGAAAGGAAGTGAAGTAAACTGAAGTAATTGCAAAATACAAATTTTAACAGATCTAATACTCTGGAGGATCTCTGTCAGGAGAGTTATTTTGGATTTGTTTATACAGATGAGTCTAAATGGCACATGAGCACTGGTACAGGGCTGTTCCACAAGCTCAGTCTGTTGTGAGAGGTATTTTCCGTTCCAGTACAGACCAGTAAAAGTTCATGTGTAAATGGAGCCTGAGGAAGCTTTATTAAGGGCTTACCTACTTTCGCTTTTTTCCTTTTTTCCTCTCTCTTACTCAAGAGTCTCATGTTTTGTGTTTTACTGGCTTTACTTGATGATCAGCTCACCCTCTTGGTACGTAGCCTGTTGAATATGGGGACTTCTTCTTTGTCTCCAAGGAGAAAAGCATGCTATGTCTATAGCTGGTGGAACAACCCCGATGCCTGGCCAAACAAGATTCACCAAACAGAACTTAGTTTTCCATATAATTTTTTCTTTCCTTAAATTACTTGTGACTACTTACAAATTTTTTAATCTGTTTTCATGCTCTCTGGGTGTAACTCATGGGGTTTTTGACACCCAGATGTGTACCATGTATCTGTGTGAGCACTGCCAATGTTTCTTTCTGATCACAGTGTTACATTCCGCAGCAGATGGGGTTTCTGAAATTCTACAGATATTAATAATTTTGCCACTAAATACCTTCATACCTCTACACAGAGATTTTTATCTGTTTTAATATTTGTCTGGTACTAGCCAACAATCACTGGGTGTTGTTTTCAATTGTAATGTCTGCTCCAGCTGTAGAGGAATAGTAGAGGAATGAAAATAGTCTCAGCCATACACATGGGTCAGACAGTTGGCTACTTCTGCCTCTAAACAGAGTTCAGGCAACTTATTTATCCAGACCTGTTGGTCTAAGTCTGCACTTTCATTCTGGAGATGAAAGGTGAGTGCCAGGTTGCTGGGCTGCCTCACTCCTCCATTTCTTTTCCGCATTAGCAACTGGAACTGGAGCAGGCAAGTGGAAGAGGCTGCGTGTGCCTTTGCAGCACCACCTAAAATCCCATTTGATTTGCTGGCTTTGATGGTGTGTTCACAGTTGTCTTGCCATGACTGATCTTCTCTAACTGCACAGCCCTTTAAATGCCCTATTTCAAATAGGAAGGAGAAAGTGATCTGGTGGAGCTCTTCCCGTCCTTAGGATCTGTGCTCTTATTAAGACTTTTCCTTGCTTATATCTATTACTTTCTTCCTTTCTGAAGGAGTCATCTTGATTCAGTGCTTTGGGGACTTGGTGACATTAATCAATCTGTTTTATGTAACATTGAGTCATTATTAACAGAATCCTGGATCATAAAAAAGGCATAACGGGAGACAAGGAGGGTTTTTCCCCTTGAAGATAATAGCAGTCATATTGGAGAAGAGGAGGGCAGGGGTCAGGCAGCCGCTGCCTGATTGGGCACCCAGGCACAGCATTGACATTTCTGCAGTTTCATCAGAAAGTCTAAATAATCCATGGGAAAATTGAGGGTTATTTACAGGAGATAGATATGCATGGCATGAGCCACTGAGGTACCGAAGACACAATCCTGGCTCTTGGTGCCTGCCTTTGTACGGCTGCTGTTGGGGATGTACAGGCGCAGATGATCTGACTACCAGCTCCTGTGGCTGTGCAGGGAGCTCAAGGCACGGGTGGAAAAAGCACAGGAATTGGAAGATATTAAAGTGAGAGCAATAAAATTGCCTCAAAGGGATGGAGGGAAAAACAGGCAGGTAGGTAGTGTTAGTTTAGTGCTGCTCTAGGAAGGAATGAGGAGGAAGGTAAGGTAACCTTATCTGAAGATCTGCATGTGCTGCAGTCTTCCTCTGGGAGGAGTGTGAGGTGTTTTTATTGCAAAGTGCTGCTCCCCTCTGCCATCCCACCCTTGATCCCAGCTCCGAGCCATTCCCTCACAAAATCTGGGTTTCTAGCATGTGCTGCCCATGAGCCAGGGGAGGAGATCGGAACGGAGACTGTAGTTTGCAGGGGGCTCTAATCAAGAGACTGCTTAATGGGAAGGAGCTAAAGTAGCAATGGAGGCTTTGATAGTCTTTTAATACTGTCCTCAAGTGCCATCCACTGGGATTGTCCAGTACACCTGCTTGAGTTCCTTCTGCCACCCACCTGTGCCAATTACCAGTCAGATCATGTGTTCTTGATTGGCATTTCATATTTTTTTCTATCTTCAAATTTGAAACTGATACTTATTTACAGGTAGCTGAAATGCCTAATGTGCTTTTTAGATCACTGTTTTAATATTTTTGCACTAGTTAGTAAACTGGTTTTGTTTTATATAAATTGACATGTGAATATCTGGGGAGGGGGAGGACTTGGGATGTTTTCTCTAAGGTTTTATTAAAGAATCACACACTCTTATAATCATACAAAAGAAATAGCAATTATACTGTGCACAGCATGATTGACAGCTCCTTTTCACCCATTTCAGCAGCACACTTACTGCTGTATTGTAATGTGTAATGCAAGGTGGCTCGTGTGTTACAGCACAACCCCCGGCAGCGACAGCTTCTTCTCCTGCACTGAACCCACAAGCTGAAGCAGTGTGACACAGGTAGACATGAGGACTGTTTACAGCCTGTAAACATGCATGTAGGGCTTGCTGGGCTGACAGCTCTGACCGGAGGTCCAGCAAGGACACATGAGATTGTTTAGAGCATGCCAAGGACCAAACTAGTCCAAACTAGTGCACAGCTAAAATCCTGGGATACATCCCTTCTTGAAAGTGTGCATACTTCAAGAGCCACTCAAAGAGCAGGTGCTTGCAGGTAAAGTGTTGAGTTGGTTACTATATTGGGGACCCCAAACCCAAGTACATCCTGCTTTCTTGACTTAGACTAAAATTTACTATTAATTTTAAATAAATTCCTTGGCTACTTCAGTTATGTGTTTATTCCACTGGAGGTTTGACAGCTGAAGTCTTCTGACTTTTGTCCTGTTCTGTATACCTGAGTCTTCTTTTTCATCTGTTCTCTTCGTTCTTCTCCTGAAAGGAGCGTAGATATGCACACGGGAGCTGCCCCTCATCTTGGAGCATGTTAGGAAGACTGGTATCAGGAAACATGTTGTCAGGAAACCACCTTCTCTGCTGGATCCTGACATGTCACTGCTGGCTGAGATCTTAGAGCACTGCCTATGCTTCTTCCCTTCCCTCTCAGCAGTTTTCCTTATGAAGCAAAGTGTAATGAGTTCATCTTTGCAGCAATCAGATTTATGACAAAAGAAGAAGGAAAAACCATTTCCAGGCAGCTAAACTTAAAACAGGAGCCATAACAAAATGATGATTTGCTTCTGAGTTCTGTGGCCAGGCTGGGGCATCAACTTGGTGCCTTGAGGTGCTGCACTTTGGCTTTGGGTGCAAAAATGGTTGAACGTATGTGCAAGGCTAGAAGTGATGCGAAATATCATCTGTTGCAGCTATGAGTTGAGGTCTCTAAATCTCAGATTTGACATAATTGCATATAGGTTATTAGAACTAATATAGATTCTCCTTTCATTTGTATTCTTGTTTCTAACATTTAATGCCTTTCGCCACAACCATGAGCATTAGGAATGTTTCTCAAATTGATGGCTGAGCTTCTTGTGTTGTTAGGTGAGTCTGCAAGTGGGAGTTTTAAAAAAGCCACCAGCCAGCATGAGAGAAAACCTCTCCAACAAAACCCTGAGTTGTACACACTAGATTTGGGTAACTTGGTGGAAAACCCATGTCTAAAAACAAAGCTATAGGCCTCAAACCCAACGCTTAGCTGAGTGTGCAGAATAATAAGTTGATTTTCTGAAGCAAAGCACATTCGGAGCTGTTTGACGTTTTGGTTATAAACCCTTTCAATTTGCTTCGAGATTAAACTTGGCCACAAGGTCACAGCCTAGGGGGAAATTCTGGAACAATTTTCAAAGCAGTTCATTTGGATATTTTTCAACTATTTAAATGCAAATATAAATGAGTAAATAATTTATGCATTGCTTTAACTGAAAAATATTTTCGTTTAAGAATACACAAATTGTCCCACAATTAGTATGGCTTGTCTACAGAACAGCTGGCAAGCTGGAAAAGCAAGTTATAAACCTGGGAAAGGGGCCACTTAGCACTCTGTACCTTTTCAGTTGTGTTTACCTTCATATCTGTTGCTTTGACTGGACTGTTAGTGAATTAAACTGTACAGTGACAGTACAATAATATGCACTTAAAAAAAAGATTATAGAACATATTACAAAGTTATTTAAAAGCCATTATTATACTGTAATAAAGTTAAATGATATGTTTATGTAAGCCTTTAATTCCTGAAGAATTACAAACTGTAGGGCCAGATCTATCAGCAGGCTTATGTGACAAAATCATGTTAACTTTGAGATGTGTGTGTGTGTTTATACCAGACGGGGCTCCAGCAGAATGCATGAGGCTTTGTGAACCCGCTGGGATCCAACACGCATCTGCTGAAAGCTCTTTTTGAAGAAGGGGGCTACAAGGATGCTGGAGAGGGACTTCTCATCAGGGACTGTAGCAATAGGACAAGTGGTGATGGATTTAAATTTAAACAGGGGAGATTTAGGTTAGCTACAAGGAAGAAATCTGCTACTGTGAGGGTGGCGAAGCTCTGGCACAGGGTGCCCAGGGGACCTGTGTCTGCTCCATCCCTGGTAGTGTTCAAGGCCAGGTTGGACAGGACCTTGAGCAGCCTAGTATAGTGGGCAGTGTCCCTGCCCATGGCAGGGGGGTTGCATGAGCTTAAGGTCCTTTCTAACCCAAACCATTCTATGATTCCATGATTCTATGAACTGCTAACAGCCAGTTATACTTCTATTACCACAGCTTAATATGAAGGGAAAGTTCTCCACAAAATGTGCAAGGAAAGCAGGTCACCTCTCACTGTGTAACTGGACACAAAGTCTTATGCAGTGACTCAGGACATAAGGGGAATAATTTTTTTTTTTGTAAAATGGTTTTGAAAAGTTTGCAAAGCTACATTAAGTTGACAGAAGATTGAACAAAAGTGAAAATATTAAAAAACAAAACAAAACAAAACAAAAAAAAAACCCAGAAAAATAGAATGTTGCCTCTGTTCTGGTTGTGAGGGGTTCTGTTTGGGTTTGGGCTTTTTTATTTTCAAAAAGTCCCACACTCTGAAATGAAAGAGTTTGGCAGCTTCAAACAAGATATTCTTAGCAAACCAAAATTATATTTAGTTTTGTTTTAGGGATGTTTCCATTTAATATGAAACACTTCTTTCAGGCTCTGATTTTTGTGGTTATTCATCAAACCAGAACTAAGCAGTTGTTTTACCTCGCTGCATCCAGAGATGAGACTGTGCAAAGGCTCATATGAGCCCATGTGACCCAGTGCTGGGGTGTTGTGGGTAACTGTGAGGTTCCTGCTTGTTCTCCAGTTGTACGTTTCTCTGGGCACTGTCACGTTTGACTGGTATTGGTGCTGCAGCAGACTGGGCCTCTTTTTGTTTAGCTGTTAATGACCATGGTGAGACTGTTGGTCCTTTCAATTACACTGCAATGAATCCCTTAATCTCTTTAAATAGCTCCCCTGTTCTCATCACATCATGCTCATTACCTCATGTAGCATCTATATCCCAATCCTAATATAGAGTTGAGGTGAATAGGTTGTTGGGGTGAGGTTTCTACTTTTATTTGGCTTGGGCTTGTTGTATGTGTAAAGAAACAAAAAAGAAAGCAATGTTGGTAGCACTTTGTGAGCGTGCTTGCTTTCTTCAGTACTGACCCACTGTGCAGGGTATCAGAGTGCCATGGGATGCACTATCCATGAGTGGCTGGAAGCAGGCTGCTTGGCCTTTGTGGCTTTGTGCTTTGTGGGACTGGGTTTATGGGCTTTTCTGGCAGCATCCTTATTTGGGGCATCCTCAGCTGAGCCACAGTGCTGGCTGTTGTGGCTGGGGCTCGTGCAGGCATCCCACAGCTGACAGAGCATGGGAAGGAAAACGTCTGCTAACTGATGGATAATAGTGATGCCAGAATCCTAATAAGATTACTTAATTTTTAAGGGGGTGTGAGAAAACATTTTTCCGAGCATTTTTATTGATTTTCAGTATTGTACAAAACCTAGCCATGTAAAGCAATAACATGGGAAAAGATACAATCATTGAAAAACAATTACAGATCAAATGCCCGTTTCTGGAAGTAGAATACATGCACAGCCCACCCTTTCTAGTTCAGGTCTTATTAGCTATGAACACTTAGGGGTAAAAAACAGGATTTGAAAGCTAATAATTAGATGTCCTGCTCCAGTGCTGTACTGGTGGCTTTCCTCCCTAAGCTGCTGACAGGGTCTCTTTTCCTTCAACAGCCTGCCAGTCTGTTTTCTTTCCAAGCCCTCATAGAGCACTGTCAGGCAGCAGAGGAGGATGTGACCCACAATGGTCAGAGACAGCCGCTGGTGGAAGGGCTTTGCTAGCAGAGCAGTGCGCTCTTACCTGGCTGTGTCCTGATGCTCCTCAGGCTTTACACACAGGCTCCATGTTGCTTCCACAAAGCAATCCCAGCACTCGATAAGACTACTTCATTTGCTGTGTGGAGCAAAGCTGTGCACTGAAATCGATAGCATTTCTATGTCTGTGTGTCAGTTACACAAGGTCCAGCCATGTGTGTGCCTGCCTACTGCCTATGTAAGCAATGGAGTGTAAAAAAAAACCCAAAACAAAACTCCCTCTAGGATTACTGGAGTATTATTGTCATTTTGCCAATTACATAATACATCTCATAATTTGAAATGAATTAGCATAAGTAGGAATCAACCTACAATTAAGAAAATAAGTTAAATTGCATTTGGTGAAGCATTACTCTATCTTGTTGAGCAGTTTGCTCTCATACTGCTAACCTGACAAATTCTGTAATTCACAACATTCTCCACGTAAACAGTGTGAATTACTGAGGTTTTACAATAACCTGTGCATACAGGTTGCAGTGGCATTGGATACTGCAGACAAGCCAGGTTTAGGAGAGCAAAATGGCCTTCAGAAGCTAATTTGAGCCTGTGTCAGATGCTACTGTCACCAGGAAAATGGGAATTGCCACCCAAAAATGTTAGGAACATCACTGGCTTAACAAAAAATATGTAGGCGTCCCCAGCTCATACAAGGTGTGATGTTCAAGTGACACATGAAGACAAGAAGGCAGGAAAAGGACCCTGTTTTCCTTGCCCAGTGTGGCAGGATCTACAGGAGGATGGTAGGCTGAGCAGGTTGCTGGAGAAACCTTCCTCGCTGCCTCCAGGAGCTGCTCCTTTGCATGGGGAGAAAGCGACTCCACTGGGAGCTGCCCATGTACAGACCAGCTGCTGGGTAACAGCGTATATTGGATACAGAGTATTAATGGAACCAACTCTATTTTCTCCATTTTCATCTCAGATTTTCCAAATGCTGTTGCACATGGTCAGACAAATGCAATCTGGGCACAGCCCCACCCTGAGAATATTTGGTTTAATCATAGTGTCTGGAGGTAAGAAGCAGGTTGGAAGATCAGGTGCAGTGTTCAGTTGAGTGCTTCGTCCTGCCTCGTAAAACAAGGATTAGGGTTAGGGTTAGGGTTAGGGCTAGGGTTAGGGCTAGGGTTTGGGCTAGGGTTTGGGCTATGATTTGACATCCCTAAAACCCTGAGACTTGTTTGAGGGATGGGGCAGGAGAGGATGTGCTCCATGCTCTTCTCCTGCAGCACCTGCATAGCACCTTTCGCCAGGTTTGCAGTGAAAATGCAGAGCTGCATCAGGATGCTGTTCTGTCTAAATGATGCAGATCTTTCTAAATTTGCCAGTTAGCTATCATGGATCCTGGAGTTTTGCACCAATACCTTGCCTTGCTCATTCATGCACACAGAGACATTCTTGAGGCCTCTGCACCCTCCAGTGCCTCCGCGGGTATTTCTGACAGAAAAGGAGTGTCCTCGAGCCCTGTCTTTTGAAACAAAAGCTTAATGAAAGGATAGGCACACTTCTGTCATGACAGCAGCCGGCTGTAATTCTTGGCAGGCTGTGACACTGCCCATCCTCCTGAATTAGTGCTGGGCATGAGGAATTTAACACAGTTCTAATTGTGATCAGATGCAAACAAACAGCGTCGGTATGTGGGCATGTGGCAGGACAAAACAAGCACAGGCGCCTGTCAGTGCAGTGCCCTGCTGCGCTGCCCCGCACAGTGAGGGGAGGGCTCTTCCCCACGAGCTTTGTTCCTGTGCTGGCAAGAAAGTCTCTGGTTTAATTTAGTGTAGGCTTTGTCAGATGCTCTTTATTTGCCATACAGTAACTCAGCTGCTGCAAAATCAAGGCAGCTGCTGAGGGAGAATGCTCCCTGTCAGTCACAGCCAGGGAAAAGAGATTCCCATTTCAATCCTGAGCACCAGGAGAGGAGCAGGAGAGGCCCGGCAGAGGGACAGGCCTCCTTCCCACCAGACCCCCCTTCCAGAAAACACTGATTGTGTGGCGCAGGTCAGAGGCCTCTCTCCTCCTCGACACCCCTCAGTGTCTTGCTGGCTGCAGGAGCTGAGTGGGAGCCACTTGCAGGGTGTGGGAAGCTGCCACAGCAGAAGTTTGGCCATGAGCACGTGTCCCACAGAGCCTTGATGCTCTCTGAAACCAGGAGATACACCCCACCTGCTGGGGTGGCATCAGGAGCAGGCTACCGAGCCACACCAACCTCTGTGCACAATGCCATTCACAGGCGTGCTTCTGGGCGGAGGGAGAGAAACTTGTGCAAGCCTTAAACCCAAGTCCAGCCCAAAATGATGAGAGGGGTTTCCTCCAGTCTGCAATCTGATTTGGAGGATGATCCCCCAAGGTGGGAGGTCTTTGCTCCTTACTCCCCAAAAACCAGCTGGGATTTCTTCCATCCATGGCAGGGTTTTCTTCTTTCATCTCAACTGTGAGAGGATGAAGTCATGTATTCCCCCTGTAACTAACCTGGTAGCAGCAAAAGGACTGTTGTTTCATCTCCAGTACTCCTGCAGAGACTGGTGTAATCTATCCTCAAAATGCCTGCAAAAGTCTAAGTAATTAAACCCATTATATGGCTGATATGAGAAGCTTTAGCTTTCTGCTCCTCTGCTCTTCCTCTAAGAATTTCCCAAGAATGAGAGATGCTGTCCTATGGGGGAAGCAGGGGGGGTGGGAAATCAGACTTTGTACTTACCCTTTACTCTCCTACTAGTCCAGATGGCACCGGTATCAAATTGTTCCCAATGCCAATCCATTTGCTAAAGCAAGCAAACACCTGTCTTTAAAACAAGGCAGATTTAAAATGCCTGGTAAAAAACAGGATTCTCTTCAACCAGGGAAACCCATTTTATCTCCTAGTCACTGGACTCCATGCAATTTTCAGGAACTCTTCTCAGTTAATTTTAAACTTCACTTTTCTGAAAAACTTCAGTTGTTAAGCTCATTATCTGTGTGACACTTCACTATCTCCTCTTTCCAAGTTATTTATAAGTATGCTGAAGCAGTGCAGAATTTCTGCTCCCTTCTCATGCTAACGTGGTGTTTGTACCCTTTTTTTCCCTATCTTTTTATTGGGAGTTTTCAGGAAGATTAATCCTCCTTACTCCATGACAGTTTAGTCTTCTTAAGAACCTTTCGTGAGGGATGTTCTAGAAAAGCTTTTAGAAAATCTGATGCCACTTTATCAGCCCAAATCTCCTGTATTAGCAGGGCTGTTTCCTCCATCAGACAACTTGGATCTATATGTATAAACTCTTCTCTTGGCTTTAAGACTCCTCCCCAAGACACCAGATTTATTCATCTCTGCTAATTCAGGTTGGTACTCCAGTTTTCTACTGCTTTGCTTGTTCTGGAAATCCATCTTTCTGGTCTGTAACTCCCAAGATCGTTCCCCAAAGCCTGTTGTGAAAATCTGTCACCTTCCAATCTCCTGACACAGAGGAAGAAAGTTCAGCTGTTTCATATTTGAGCTCTTCTAAAACTCCTGAAGGAGTACTGCCACCTCTGGTGATTTGCTGCTGTAGCCTATGAACCCTCCTGATCTTCATAGTGAACAGCAGTGCAGAGAATGAATTTAATTTTGCTGCTGTGTCCTTATCTTTCTTAATTCTTTCCTTTTATGCCTTGATCATCCATCAGCTGCACTAGGTGACTGACGGCCTTCCTGCCTTTGTGTTTGAGATGTTTTTATTAGCTCTCAGAACTCTAGCAATTGCTCTTTGGGACCTGTTTCAGCTTGCCTTATCATGGATTTGCATTGGACTTGCTAGATCTATGTCCTTTTCTGTTTTCATTGTTTAGAAATAACTTCCATTTTTCTGAAAGTGTATTTTTTATTTTGGATAGCTTCCTTTTTCTGTTGTTTTGTTTAAACCAGGCTTTAGATCTCCGCTGGTTTAGTCTTTCACCTGTTGTGTCTCACACACATCAGTGTCCCGTAGTCATGGTGTTGTGCACCACTCATTTTCAGGCTAAAGCGGCTAAGTCAGGATAGGAAGGAGGCATCGTTATCCGATTTGCAGGCTAGCATGTTGCAGTCTCAGCTACAAAGTGACCCATAACAACACAACCATCAGCTGGCAGGATTTCTGTCTTGAACCCGCACTGTGTGCTTTTTCTGTCTGACAGGTGCTGTCCAAGACCAAGGCTGATATTCAAGTGATCAAACAAGACTCTTACCAAATATGAAAATAGTAACATGTATTCAAATGTAGAAGGAGATAGACAGGGACTAACAAACTGGGGAGAGACAAACAGTATTTCACTATCCTTCTGTAATTCCTATTCATAAATTCCTGACAGCTGCAGAGGTGTGACAGCAACAGGAACCACCATCGAAAGGAATGAGTTCCCATCCTGGAGACCTCCTGACACTGGGTGCATCACACCTCATGTTTAATCATCCATCTGGATGCCAAGCTGTGCACTGAAAGTAATGCTTTTCTTTGGAATGGCTTCTCATGAATCCCACTGTTTCTCCTAACTCTTCAGTGTATTTGTCCGCTGCCTGTTACATGAGAAACAGTACTGGTCTGTGGAGATTAAAACAGAAAAATAAGACTACAGAAATTCTATCATTGCTGATGGACGAGTCAGAATCCATGGCACAATCAAACTCATAGGGTTTCAATTGGCAAAGCCACTTAAATTAATCTGATACAGTCTTTTCTATATTTAGTAAAGAGCTGAAAAGTGCAACTGCCTGTTTTGTAGAACTCAAAATGCCCCTCTCATATAAAAATGCTATGGGTCAGCTTTCAATTGCAGGAGAGGTAGAATGATTGGGAATGTTGACTGAGTTGGAGCTGAACGCACATAATTTCCCAACAAAAAGAGGGGCGTTGACCTGCATGAGTGAGTCCAGAGGAGGGCATAGAGTTGCTGGAAGGGCTGGAGCAGCTCTGCTCTGGAGACAGGCTGAGAGAGCTGCTCTAGTTCAGCCTGAAGGAGAGAAGGCTCTTTAAGGAGAGACCTTAGAGCACCTCCCAGTGCCTAAAGGGGCTACAGAAAACTTGGAGAGGGGCTTTGGACAAGGGCCTGTAGGAACAGGACAAGGGGGAATGGCTTTAACCTGCCAGAGGGCAGATTGAGATGAGCTCTTACACAGAAGCTCTTCCCTGTGAGGGTGCTGAGGTGCTGGCACAGGGTGCCCAGAGAAGCTGTGGCTGCCTCATCCCTGGCAATGTTCAAGGCCAGGTTCGACAGGTCTTGGAGCAACCTGCTCTAGTGAAAAGTATCCCTGCCCATGGCAGGGGATTGGAACTGGATGAGCTTTAAGGCCCCTTCTAACCCAGACCAGTCTGTGATTCTATGATACTAACAATTCCATGCTATAAAACTTCTGGTTCTTTTGGTGCATTATTCCAAATTCTTCAGGATTCTTCATATGCTTTATGTTCTGTCATTTGCAGGCATTGATCCGTAGAGTTTGTACAAACTTTTTCCAGTCTGAATAGGAACCACCTCTCTATCCCACTCACTGGTGCTGAATCTTGCGGCATCATCTCCACATTTCCATACTTAGGTAGGGAGATCATCTACAACCTCATTTTCTTAAGCCTTGTAGGGGTGGGTTTTTGTTGGTAGCCCTCCTGGGATGTGTAATGTAAATAACATGGATTAAGAGATGTGATTACATGTAATACAACCATGCCATTCTCAGGCAAAAAAGAGAGGCCTTTGTGTCATTTATCCTTTGCCATTCTGGTGAGCAGCAGTGTTTGCTTGCTCTTTCTTCTAATGCCTATACGGTTGTTTTATAAATGCCATCTGCATTAAGTATTTCTCAGCATCTGACTTGCTGGTCAGTAATGTTGGCTCATCTTGTTTTCGGTGCAGTAAGATGAACAAAAAGGTGGTTTTTGAACAAGACTATTCATACATTCCTTTTATTTTTAACTAGAAGTCTTCAAGCTGATACCTTGTCAGGCTATAGTTCTGTGTGGGGTGGTGAGGAACTACCGGGGCTCTGTTATTTATATTTGTTGACCATATTAGTGTCTGTCATTAAAGAACAGGTCAAATGATGGAGCCTTTGTCTCCATCTTCTTAGCAGGAAAACTGTCCCTTGAATTTCTGTTGTAGTCAAATAGGTGTAAGAAAAGATAAGGAAATAGGAAGACTCCTGACCTGTTGCATTTTGTGTATGAGTTGTTGAAAGTAAATAATGTTCAGATGGTCTGTTTCAATTCTTACATATTCAGTTTCCCAAAACTATGGTAAATGATGTGCTGGCACAAAAACATCTTCCTGAACAGAGGAAAAAATATCCCTTCTCTTCCTACTGATCTCTCCACCATTGGACTTGGTGCTGAAAAAGCCCCTATTGTCCAAATACTCCTTTTCATTTAGAATTATTTCCTATGTAACTAGAATTTACCGAGTCACAGTGAAGTACCTAGTTTTAATATATCCATATATCTTGAGTCATTATGAAGTCATTCATAATATCTGGGATACTCTGTAATATCAAACTAACCTTGTGTAATATTGATAGCAATAGAAAGATTAATGGCAGGCTTCAAAAAAACCTCATCGGTATCTTTTCCAGCGAAAAACTGAGAAATGTAAGTTTGGCACTGGATTTTATCCTGTGTTTAATTTTTGGGTTTGTTTAATCCTTTAAGGAAGCTTTCTCTCTCTCTTTCTCCATAATTTTTTATCTGAAGTATTTTGTTTACAACATGAGTGCACACTTCAGTTTCTTAAGAATCATGAGGCTTATAAATTAAATTGAAACCTTGGGAAGCTCTGTGATGGGGGAAGACACGCATTCTTTTTGTGCTTTTAATATCCTGGAGGATCCTCAGTAAAGCATCTACATTTCCCATTTAGTAAGGAAACTTTTCAGGCCTTAGAACTCTTTGGTGGGGGGGATGTGTGTGTGTGTGCATGATGTCCTTCAGATGCTGTAAACTGAATCCAAAGATTTGGGTGAGGAATATTAACACTGAAACCCCTCCCCTAGGTCAGTATTCTAGACTTGACCTGAAAATGAGAAGGAAAAAGATGGGTGAAACATAGAACAGAAAAGCAAGCAGAAGGTAAGAGAATGGAAGATGAAGTAGCCTGAAATGAAGAAACTTTGGAACATTTAGGAGAGATGACATGGGTGGTTGGTTGTGACATTTTCATGCAGTTACGTCTTGACTGATTTTGTTGTATTATAAATGGTAAGTGTTCTTTAAAAACACCTACAAGTAGTTCTATTCTACAAGTGGATTCTAATTTGGGAACCTATCTGTTCAGTATTTTCACTGATGAGGTAATGGTTGGATTTGATGATCTTAAAGGTCTTTTCCAACCTAGTTGATTCTATGATTCTATGACTGGGACAAAAAGAGTAGTAATATGCTGAGGGAATCCTCCAACCTCCCAACTTCATCAGACTGACCATAGCATGGGAAAAGGATACCACAAGAAAGTGAAACAAACCCAAACCAAACCTGGTATATGGGTGAAACACAATAAGGATGGACAGTGAACATGTCTGGGAACTTTCTGGGTGATTCACTTTAGTATCTTAGTGAATCTAAACTGCAAGGTTAGTTCTGTTGAAGAGAAAAGTACACAGAGTGAAAAGCAAGTGTATGGGATTAGTAGTGAAATGCTTCACACCAGTGGAAATTGAGATAGAAGCTTGTTTAGTTTGTAGTACATTGGTATGCACAAGCAGCACTAAGCAAGCAGGTTTTTACTGGTAAGCACAATATTATTATATTTAATTTAGTAGGACAAATGTGTATAAACTGTGTAGTTGCCAGAATCCAGGGTACATCCCTGTTTTCACTGTACCCACTGATTTTTAGCTTTCTCTTATTTTTTAGAAACTTTTATTTTCAAGCTGTGACTCTCGTCCTGAGGTGATTTTTCAATTCAAGCAAAACTGTGCTGTATCTCAGGATAACAATGTAGTGGGACAAAATTCTGTGACTAAGAAATATTTCTGAGCTGCATAAGCACCAAATAGTTAGACAGCAGTTTGGCAAGGAGAAAGCCATGAGAAGAAAATAGTACTTCTAAATGTTCATGTGAAAACTGGCGTTTCTATAGCAGAACTGTAATTTTTAGAAGTTACAAAGCTGGCATAAGCAGGTATAATTTTATTTTACCTAAGATACTGTGAGGCTCACTTGCCTCCAAGAGACCCAAATACTTAACCAGCTGTATGGAGGAAGATCAACAGGTTCTGTTTTGTGAAGACCAAGCAGTGTCAGTAGAATACAGACCCATACCTCTCCTTGTATAAAAGAACTTTCTTCTTTATTCTTGTAGAAAAGAACTTTATTCTTGTCTTGGTTTTCCCTTTGGATCTAGAATAGACTTAGTTATTAAAGTGAAGGCTTTGATTTTAACCTAGCATGGTGAGGAAAACAGCATTATTCATACTGCTACTATAGTTGCCATAGATTTTATTATAGGATATTATTATAATTACCTGTTTATTGGCTAATTGCTCGTCATTAAGTGCAAAGAAAGTGGAGAAAGTAGGACCACAGCTGTATTTCAGAGTATTAGGGGGCATTTGTTAATAACACCCAGAACTCCCATTTTCTGAAGCTGACAAGTCACATCTTTTCCTATTACTGCAATTTCTTTGTACCACTTGCTGCTGAAACAAACAATAAGTAACAAAGCCCAACTTCTAAGGTGCTGGGTCAGAGGAAAAGCTTGATAGGAATATTCATAGGCACTACCCCAGTCCACTGAAGTTCCTGTCAGATCCTGCACTCTAAATCCTCCATATTGCTGCCGTGGCCCTGGCCCTGCTGCACTTAAAGCACTTGTGATTTGAAGCACCAGGGTAAAATCACAAGGCTCAGGCTGCCCCCGGCAGGATGCTGGGCTGCCTGGAAGCTGGATACGCCTCTGCTGGCCTGGTTGGCTTTGTGGCCATTGTAACTGCTATATCCTGGGAAAATCAGGCTTTCGTATCAGAGGGCAAGTGACATTTGCACTGCAGCTTCCTCCATGAGGAAGCCGGGTTTGTTGTGACATCAGGTGGTGGAGCGCATACTCTGAATGCCAGGTTTTACTGACAGCAAGAAAAAGGCTGAAAATCCTTGTTTGTGTCTGGGGTTAGCAGATACCGCCTAAAATTTGTTCTGTTCATTGAGCAAGTAAAAAGGATCCTTAGTTACTGATGAACATCTCAAATAAGAGATTTACCCACCAGAGCCATAGCTTTTCTATTTCCTAAGATTTTTCTAGGTTTGTTCTATAGTTTCAGTATGTATTGATCTTCTGGCATAAGAATATAATGGGGTTTTTAGTAAATTTCCTCTATTTCAGTACTGAAAAAGAGTGGGAATGTATTTGGAGCTCATCACTTTGGTGATGTGCACACGACAGAGAGTTCTTATGTGATTTCCCCAAATGTTCTTTTTTTTGACTGTCACAAGGCTCTTTCAGAAGCCACTGTAAAAATATGGGTTTAGTTGAGTAACTCAAAACTCTCTGGTCCCACATCACAAATAGTCCAGCCACAATCAAAAGGAATCCCTTGCAAGCAGCGAACATTTCACCACTGTTCGTGGTGTTTAAAATTGAAAGTTTAATGAGAAGGACTGATTGTAGTTTAGGATAAATTTTGGAGAGTTTTCATGTTTTCAGTTTGTTTATCTAATTGTGAAGGTAGACTAAACTATACCAGGATTATCCATCATGTCCTTACCATCTATAAGCTAGAGAGGCATCCTTAAACATCAGCTGATTCATTGTTGTTTTCCTTTCTGGAACATGAGGACATATGGCAGGTGTTGAAATTTGTGAGAGGTTTTCTTCCAGTTTCTTCAAGAGATAAAGTCTTTAAGTTGTCTATCTTTAAAACATTTAAGCTATAAGTGTAAAATCAGCTGATGTAAATCAGCTGGAATTAGTGGAGATACCTCACTAGACACAGATAAAGCTTAAGAGCCTTTGCTCCTCTTCCCCAGCCTGTGTATGAGCAGAGTATAAATTAACAAAGGGGGCTAAAACACATTCCCCTTCTTCCCTGGTAACATTCCTGCTTCTCAAAAGTATAAGTTGCACAGACCTCCAGAGCTCAGAAAACTCCTGTGACAGTGACACATTTTCAGAGAGGCCACATTCAGGCTCTAGCACTTTGACAGGAGCAGCAGGGAGAGAGCATCCCTGGGCTGCACAGTCCTGCACACCCCAGCCACACAGGGAGCTCTGGGTCTGAGCACATACTTTCCCTTTCCACACTCATATTTGCCTAAAAATCTTGCTAATCAATATCGGAAGTTATGGTTCTGTGATATTTAAGTTCTCCACACACCATTTAAAAATAAAAATTGCACAACATTATTTCAAATTTTCCCTTATTTGCTAGATCCTGATAGAAAGACCATGCTTGCATTAAATCTTTTTATTCTCCACAACCATACGGCAGTGTAGGGGACATGAACATTTGCAAAATAATTTGTTTAAGAAATAGCACAGGAGATGAAGACAACTGGACAGGTCCATCATCCCTGCTGCAGGCTGGATGTCACCTGCAGCACCCAAAGACTGTGCCCTCACTGCTCAGCTGCGTGCCTACTGCTGCTGTTTCAGCAGAAGGAATGATGTGAAAGAACTCAAATTATTTTAAACACTTATGTTTACAGATATTGAGACTTTTTTCTAATCAAAGCCTGTCTCGTAGCAGTAGTAGTAACTATGATATTAGCAGCAGCCAGAGCAGGAACAATGATGACTTCTCTTTTTGGCTGGTTGCTGGCATTTCTTTGAGGCTCTGTAAGGACAACGCTATAACATTCTTACACAGACCACCGGCTTTGTGGCAACTGTCTCTTTGGAGCCTTGGCACAGGGAATAACATGCATGTGTCCAGGCATTTTCCAGGCTGTGGGATTTTCTTCTCTTCTGGTCCCAGTGCTGTGAGACCCCTCCTTTTAGCCTGAGCACCTTTTAAATAAATCATTTGTTTCCATTATAGTTTTTTGCATCTCTGCCTTTCATTCTTCTTAATGAATTTCTAGGAGCTGATTGGAAAACAAAAGCTAGATACAAACATAAAAAGCAATCTAACAAAGGACATGGTTAAGTGTCTGGCAGCTCTGCCACCCTGGCTGTAACAAGGAGATGGCCATTTGCTGATTGCTGGGGGTTGACACCACTTGGTTAGTATGCTAATCTAGCCCTCTGCGTTTAACATGCAGCTCAGGTCTGAGCAGTCTCAGCACAGCCCGGCAGGGGAAGGGGAGTCTGGCAGCATGGACGTGCTGCACCTACAACAGAGCACCCCAACATCGTGCCTGCTCCTGTCATGCGCTTGCACCCCCTCTCCACCCTCCCTGGCGCACGCACACATACATACCATCCAAAAAGCTCCCTGCAAATGCTGAAAACCATGAAATGTGGAAAAGCCATGTATGATTGGCTTGCATCTTTGCCTCCGCGTCCCCAAAGATTCTCACTTTAACAGACCATGTGTTTCTGCTGCTGGAGAAGCCCAGAGTGCCAAAATTCAGCAACAATGAAGTAAGACGGAGTTTAACATCCAAAACAAAGAGATGGCATTTTTGTAGCTCACTTACAACATAGCTGTCACAAGATGGTTTAAATTTCCCCCTATCCTCTCTCCCCACCCAACCTCAGCCCCAGAGAAAGCCAACATTTCTTAAAATCCATTTGTTCAGGACAGCAATCAGATGCCCAAGAGAGAAGGAAAGCTTGCTCCTGGTATTCACAATGACTGTCACCTTCTCTGTGTGCTTGGAGGCAGTGAGCTGCAACCCTCTGCCAGAGTAAGAGGTTCTGATTTCCAGAATTAAGGAAGAAATTAATTCCAGAGCCAGTTCCTGTGGTCAGGTCCATCAGGTCCTGCAGCCACAGGAGAACTTAATTCCTCAAGGTCCCTTTTCTTTGTTTTCACAATGTCACAGCAGTTCTAGAGAGGTGCATGGAGAATCCTCAGCATCTGCTTGCATTCCGAGGATTTTGAAACTTGTATTTTCAGGGAGTAGGTCAGATGTGGGCAAAACCGAGTCTACATCTGACACGTTAGCAGACAAAGCTATTTAACCTCTGAATTATAGCACAGCTCCATAGTTCTCTCTTCTGTTGTTTCATGCTCCAAGCAAACTGCTCCTTGCAGTTCTCCCTCCTGGTGCCAAGCACGTATTCCAGCTGCAGCTCTGTAGTGCAGGGAAATTCCTTCCAACTCCCCAACAGCACAGTCGGCGCTTTCTCCAGAGCTGCAGGCTTGATTGTCCTTGATTATTTTATTTCTTTGGCTCTGATCCAAGATGTTCCCTGTCAACATTTCAGTGTCTTTTCTCATAATCCCTTTTCTAAACATCATCAACAATTAACTGACTCTCTCATATCTACAAACACATGCACACACACGCAGGCGCGCATGCACACACCACTGAGCCTCATCAGTGTCTTTTTTTGCCTTTAAGTATAAGAAATTACAGCTTCTCATTAGCTGAAGAGCATGTTTTGAAAGGCTTTGTGTTTACTCACTTTGCAAGTGATGCTGACGCTTTTAATTATTCTCCTTTTGCATATCATAAGCGAGCAGCAAGCTGCTCCAGCCAGCCCGGGCGGCGCATATTCCCAGGAAGGCAGGAGGAAGGGATTGCATTTTACCTCACTGCTGCTGCTTTCTTCCCTTTCTGTCAGCCAGCCAAGGAATCCCCCCAAAGCTCTTACGTAGCAGATACCAAAACCGTGAGTCACTTTTCGCTCCCAGAGCAATAAGTCCACCACATCTGTGTGCAGAACAGTGAGCGCGAGGCTGGGAATCTCTCCAGGCTGCTGGTGTGCCCCGGCAACAGTTCTCCAGTGGTGACTTTGTTTTTCCTGCTTTTGCTTTCTCTCCTCAGCTCCCTCGTCTCTTCATTCCTTTTCATGCCGTTCCCATTTTCTTCCTTCCTTCCTTCCTCTCCATCCGTCTCTGCAGCTGGCAGTGGCAACCCCGCAAGATCTGGGTCCCTCTCACCTTCTGTGGTTTTTTTTTTTTTTCCATTTTTTTCCTCCCCCTGTATCTGCAGCAGCCTTTGGCTGCTCACTCTGCCAGGTTGGATCACCAAAGACACACGACTCACTCACAATGTATAATCAATACAGATATTGATCCGCAGAAAATGTTTGTAAATTCCTGAAAGGGGAATCGGGAGCAGCGGGACAGGGAGGCTTGTGGGGGACGACATGATGCTCCAGGCAGCGGCTGCAGGCAGCGCGTGGCCAAGCCCGCATCCTGCCGCCTCCGAGGTGACGGGTGTTGGAATGCGCGCGGGCGGCAGCGGGTGTGCGCAGGGGGCTTCTCTACTTTCATTTCTCTACAGCTGCTTCCTCTGAAGAATCGGAGGCGAGCAGGCAGGAGGCCCCGTCGGTGCCATGCCTTGGCTGCAGGCCAGCTCTGTTTTGTTTCCATCATCACACGCCACTTTTAAATTTGCATACATACAAGGGTTATTTTCCCTTCTGCCTCCAAAAAGATTTAAGAAGGTGGAAAAGTGGTTCTGTAAGGAGGGATTGCAAGTGTTAGTCATCATTTTCCAGATTTACATTCAAAGCTGTGTATTTGCAAGAAAGGGAGTCAGAGAGGAAAATAAAGCGCAATAAGAACTACTTGGAGAAGACAGAAAAGCTGTGTGAATGTGGAAGAGCCTTGGAGTGCAAAAAAAAAACCCTGTTCTTCAGCTGGGAGCTTCACATGCCCAGTTTGTGCACATGTGGGGCAGTTAGGTCAGACCTGTCCAGCTAGGGCTTTTCCTACCTTCCAGTGAGTAGGTCCACTCCAGCCAGGAGGTGGGGATGATCATGGTGCTTGATGCTGCTACCAAGGTCAGAGTTGGAGCCATCTCAAGAGCATCCTGATCCCAGTCTCAGGAGCCATTTCCTTCCCACCTGCCTGCAATCTGATGGCTCATGTGGTGTGTGGAGCATGTAGAATGTAACACTGACCCACTTTGCTTCTGGTGTAGTCAACCCTGCTCCTACTGCAGGAGGGTCCTTGTGTTTTTTCCACCTTCATCCATCTGTTTTTCTGTCTTTCTGGGGAAAGGCAGGTAGTGAAGGTATTGAGAGATACATTATTAGGATAATTGAATATTCAGCCCACTTTCTAGTGCTTGAGGTCTGCAGTGTTGACCGTAAGAACTGGTGTAGGGCCATGGGCCTGTCTGCTACCCCAGCCATGCCGGGTGGCCATTGCAATGTGAGTGCTGTTACCCTGGCCCAGGCCTGCCAGTGGCGCTGCCTGCTGCAGCAGCCCGTCGGGATGCTCAATGCATTTCTGACACCTTCCAGCCAGATACAGCCTTCAAGGGCTGTGCAGGCTTCTCACCAGCCTCCCACCCCTCACAGACCCACTCATGCACACCCTGTCTGTGCACTGCTGCGTGTGTCTGCCTGTGGTCGGTGGTGGGGAAACCTTCTTTGGCCAACCTTGGTCCCACTTTCTCTGCCTGCACAGCCACTCCACACTGCAGCAGCTGTGGGCACCCTGTGATAGCCATCTCGGGCGGGCGCCGTGCAGCGATGCAATTCCTGTGCCTCCTCCTTGAGTGCAGCTGCCGGCTTTATCAGCCTGCGCCAGCAGCAGGGAGGCTGAGCATGTTCATTCTCTCTCCAGCTTCTGAGTAGCTCCCACAATCCAATTAGCAGAGGCATTTATATCACAAGGGGCTGGTGTGCCCTGCTCATCACAGCAGCTCAGAGCCAGTCATAAATTCTACCAACACTACATCTTTCCTGTGACATGGATTAATTACAGCTCTGGGCCTCCAAGAGCAGGTTTGCGAACGAAAGTGCCCATGAAATAAGAATGTAGAGAAGGCAAAGCAGAAGATTCCTGGCTATGAAGGATGAATGGGCCACGTGCTGGGTAGCCCTGGGCTAGGGCACCTGTGGCAGCATGACAAGGGGCTGGGGAGGCAGGTGGGCTGATCTTTATTAACAGAGGGAGGCAAACAGAGGTTGGCCAAGGGACGTTATGAATCCTGCTCCCATAACCATCATGAGAAATTCTTCATAACCATTCCTTGTATGCTCTGCTGCAGTGCAGATGCTGGAAGTGAAAGTAGCAGAGGCTTAATAAAATTACATACATCCACTTAAGATGTAGCAGGCACTAGCCAGCAGCATAGCTTAGAAAGGCAAGCAAGGCACTGAAAGATTTGAAATCCACAAAGATGGGTGCTTGTTCTCAGGGACATGTCCATGTCCTCTCTGCTGTTCCCAGAAGCTCCTCCATATACAGACCCCCTTTTTCTGATACTTTTGCTCCAGAAGTAGTAATTTTCTTGTGCCCTAGAGTCAGCTTTGCTCTCTCGGGACAGTGTTCTTGGTGTTGGCTCCACCAATAGGCTGCAGTGTCAGCCACACTGGAGGTGGTGTTTTTACAGTGGTGCAAGAGCAGGTTGGAAACCGTCTGTGGGAGAACATCCAAGGAGAGGCACAATTTGTGTCCTTGTACCCTTGTGTGCTACTGTCTAGTTTTATAGCCCTGTATTTCCATTTCATATGCTGGAGTCCATCCATTTGTTTCACCAGCACCTGGCCATGTGTTTGTATTTCAACTGCTCATCAAACTACCAAAGCACTTACCCATCGTTTGGTCTGCTTAGTTAATTTGGGTGCATGTCTGTCACTGTCAGCTGAGCTGGACACCACACAAATATTTGATCTGTTGTTTTGTCCCAATCATACACCAATTTAATGATTCATTTAAGCTATCTATCCATCAGTTTTCAATTTACATACCAGTCAGTGGTTTTGTTGTTAAGTTTCTATGCATTTGTTATTGAAACATGATCACTTAAGAAGTCCACAAAACTACCTTTTAAATGCATGGGTAAGTAGGAATTTTAAAGACATGAGGATGCACATTAAATTTAGTAGCATGTCAGCTCCATTCGATCTATTTACTCTGATCTGCTGACAGATCTTCTGTGTAAGCAAATGTGGTTCCTGCTGATAAAAGGGGTTTGTTTTGGGGGTTTGATTGTTTGTAACTAGGTGAAGGTGGCTGTAGCCAAAATACAGTTCTGTGAGAAACAATTGTTCTTCCATTGAAGAGAAATACTATCTCATTTTTCAAAACAAAACATCTTTTTACTTTTGCATAATAACAAATCTTGCATTTACTGACCAGTACCTTTATTGTTTGTGGTCAAAGCAACTTGTTCCCCAGCTGGTATCTCTACAAGCTGATGGCTGTAACTGTGCAGATAGACCACATCAGACTACACAGAAGTTGTGTGTTGGGAAGAGAGGGGGGAATTACCCAACCTACCAATCCATCTCACAGATTCCCATTCAGCTGAAGCCTTTACAGTAAGATTTTACATATATATATATACGCACACAGTTTATGCATGGTCGACATACATAGTCTATTTATTATGCATATATTATATATCATATTTTCTTTTTATATATTTATATTTAGAAAGATGTAATAGCAGCTTCATATCTAAATTTGGGGATTAAATCCTTAGCCCATGAGATCCCAGTATTCTCTCTTACCTTGAAAACATGTTCTTAAATCCGAAGCAGAGCTGGATATGGTCCTAGTTCAGATTTCCTTGGCTTTTGTCATTTTTTAATCACAAGCCCCATATGCCATCACTTTGGCAGAGCTGCTGTTGCTTCATGTTTATTATCCTAAGCCCAGTCAAGTCTTTTCATTCATTACTGTGTTATTTGTCTTCTAATACAACTTTCTTTCACGTGTTGGTTGACCATAAAATTACTCTGGTGCAATTGCCTTTTAACAGAACTCTGACATGTTCTTCCTTCCTGGTCAGAGTAAAATGACAAAATTACCTTCTTCCAGCCTCATATGCTCATAGTTATTTCCTTGATTAAAACTGGCTAAAAAAAAATGTTTTGGCATATCTTCTTTCTTCTTAACCCCACAAAAATACAAAAATATCATTTAAAACACATCTATACAAACACTTTCTGCATTTTTTTCTAGGTCTACTTGAAGCAAGTCAAATGTTTTGTTTCTTTCTGTTGTCTCTTTTAAATTTTTGTTTCAAGTTTACTTTTCTGTTAGAAGTTCTCATATAGTTTGTCATATTGCCCTATATGGTCTTTCACTGACTAAATGAGCAATTTAACTGCATGTGTTGAAAACAGTGCATTGCGGCACTTCTTAACAAAAAGCACTTTGATGCTTTTTTAATGGAAAGAGAAGGTTTAAAAACATTATATGAGTGATATCAAAGTAGAATTTGTGGCAATTCTGCTTAAAAAAAAAATAAAATTGTTTTGGCCAAATTTGAGATCAAAGAATATCATGAGTTTTCTGTGAAGTGAGAGTTCTCTGTTTGGGCTGGTTTCACCTCCACAGCTGCCACATAGGCAGCCCGTCCGCCACCATGGATGGATACAGGTTCCTGTGTGGCCCCAGCAGCAGAACCTAAAATCAGCCCCCTTGGGTCAGATGGCAGCTATTCCCAAGCCATTTTGTTATTTTTAAAAATACAAACTTGGCTAATTTCTGTTCTGTTTAGGGTAATTCCTGTTTCAGCCTCCTACTGCTGTTTCCTGGATTTCAATCCAGAAAAGTGCTCTACAGACCTGGAACTGTCAACACCCATCTGGTGTGAATATGTGAAATCTGTACCGTTCCCTTGAGCTACTCTGTTTGTCTCCAGTGCCTGAGGGAGATGGCTCTTGACCTATATCTCAACTTGCCTTCACACTGCTTAGTCAGTACAGAAGGTGTTCTCTTTCTTGACGGGTGACTTTATTCTTTTACAAAATTGTCCTGCACAAAGTGTTCCTGAAAAATACAGTTTAGAGGGAATATAGTCAAAAATTCTGTCTCTCTCTATACTTTATTATCCCCTCATTTTTTTTGTCATTTAACTCCAATTATGGGATGCTAAGTGCTTTTGGAAATTTCATTGTTAATATCTTCTTACAGTGCTATTAACGTAAATCAACGTTAATAGGGTCCCAGCAAGTATAAAATCAATCAGAAATTCAGTACTCGTGAATCATTCTGTAATTTCAGCATAAAATGTTAATAGAAATAAAATCCAATACCATAAAATATCAGCAAATTCAACTTTAAATACATGTGATGAATGACTTTACCATTCTGCAGCATCCCATGGACTTCTGCAATGTGAAACCTTTCACTGGCAAAGGTCTAACACACATTGCTCCTTCCACCATCGCCTTCCCAGCACAAAGTGTGCAGGGAATCTTACTCTTCTAGAAATCAAAAATCCACCCTCACTGAACATGTGGCATCTGTATTCAGGCTTTTAGTGATAATAGGAAGGATTACTAGGAATCTGTTAAGTTATTCTAGGTAATAGAAACTCACTGCTTCTTTGTGTCATCAGCCTGGCTGGAAGAGCTTCAACTGCATTACCTTTTATTGAGATTGGGATTTCCTTACAGACAAATCTTTCAAATTGGAATTTAGATTGTGAAGATCCATCAGTTACTTAAAGGAAACTGCTAGGAAAATGATACAGATTTCTCAAAAGATACAACTGTTGGCCTGAAAATTCAAATTAAAATTACTATTAAAAGGAAACCAAAATCCCCAAAGTGATATAAGAAAAATTGTTGGGTATTTAACCTCTAATTTATCATTCCATCAGTCTAGAATCTTTTGATTTTGTTTTTTAAAATTCAGATGTTTTAATGGGTTTGGCCTGTTTGTGCTCTAATCTTTAAAAACATGGTTAAGAACCTTTTGCTTGCAGAGGTACCTGCAGGCAATACAGGGTTAGGTCTTGATTCTCAAAGTTGCCAGACGAGAAGCATGATGCGAGTTTGAGATTTCTGTGATCACAGAAGAAGAAAGAGACACTGAGATACTTATTAAGAGAGTTTGAGAAATGCTCTTGTGGTCGTTATATAGATACCTTTACAGTCCTTATTCCTTTTTTTACCCATTATCTCATTCTAATGTCCATGTCTCCAGTCTCTGGACTGGTCTCATTCTGTTCCCTTAGTTCTCTTTCCTCTTTCTCTCCATATCTCACATGTGATTCCTCACCAGCAGATTTCTGCAGTAGAGCTGTGGAGTTTTACAGACCCTTTGAAGTCTGAGTGGGATCTTTGTGACATTTGTATTTACAAGATATTAGGAAAGTGTATGGTATCTCTAGGTATCTCATAACGAGTATCAGCTGTAAAAGTCTTCTGTCATTACTGTCTTTACGCCCATCCCACAAGCATCAGACAAGCCAGGGAGATTTGGAACCTTTTGGTTATTCCATCTGAATACATGTTGCCCTGGAAAGTTAACGTAAATGCTTAAGAACTTAGGCTGTCTCATGTTTTGGAACCTCATCTCTTGTTCTTTTATCCAGAACTTCTAACAGGAATTTGCATTATGATAAAACAAAACTTCAAATTTTTGTGAGCATTACTTTACTTCCGGTGACATGGCAGAATTACCAAAATCTTCCTTAAGCTGGACATTTATGGCCATTACATTTCCATAAACAAGTGGCCAGGGTGTCAGCTAACTCGGGACTCATCCAAAACCTGCAGAACCAGCTAAATTGGCTGCATGGAGCTGGCAAGATCTCAGTCTCAGTGGGCCAGGGCAGTGGGATTTCAACTGGAAGCCACTGAGCCTGACCTCACAAAAATGTTTTCAGTACCTGAGATAACATGTAATCCAGTCTGTAAAAGCTTCATACTATTTGTTGCTGGTTTAATATAGAAAATTTTTCTTTGTGAAAGAAATCTGAAATCAAGGGCTTTATTCATTGGCACAGCTACACCATTTTCCTTTGAATTAAATGGACATTGGATCAGCCCTTAGAACAGGGAAGCCTTAGTTTGGATTAGTGGCTTGATGCCTGCAGAAGCATTTTTGCTAGGGTTTCAGCTAAAAAATGTCCTGAGAATAAGTTTTTTTAGATACTGTGTTAAAAAACTTCCAACATTTCCTTTGGTTCTTCTTCCCCTTTTTCCTGTCTTCTCCTGAAATGGAAAGTTACTCATCCAGCTAATTTTCAGTGTGAAACTGCCCATCGAATCCCACTGGGAGAAGCACGGTCAGAAACAGCAAGACCTTGTTGTGCATTTTCCTGTGCCAGGACTTTTGTGATGCTGTGCATTACAGTAGGGTGATGCTGCAAATCTTCTCATTTCCGCTCCAAAATAAATCAGACTTTTTCCCAACCATGTTCCAAGGGTGTGAGCTTAAGGTATTCCTTCTTCACCTGCTTGGGTTTGCAGATTCTGGTCTTTACCTCATTTGTTGGCAATCACAGGATCAGAAAAACAGTAAGGAGAAAACAGTACTTTTCCCATCCATTTTTGTTTCAGAATTAATGACTTTGATATTGAGTGGTGAGGGATCTGTCCACATCTAATAAGATACACCAGCTCAGGTGTTGGAAACCCACATCTTTGCCATCAAACCACAGAGCTTCACTCCAGACCAGAGGGAGGACAGCGAGTGCTGGGCTCTGCTGCCACTCTCCTACATCAGAATCTCAGATTCTTCATTTCTCTTGAATACAACTGCGAACAGAGGCTTGCCAACACTTTTCACATTTGGCTTTGTAAAAAGGAGAATCAGAGGGAATCCTGTCATAATAATGCAAGGCTGTTAGGAAAATAAAATGCCCCATAGTTAGAGAGATTATTAATTAAATATAAGAACAAGAAAATCCAACTCTTTTAAGATGAAAAAATGTTGTTTTGACAGTAACTCAGCAATGAGGTCCTCTACCTGAGGCCCCTTAAATCAAGGTTTGTGGGTGCCTTTTGCAGGAAAGGATGCTTTCAGAAACACCAAACTCAAAGCAGAGGTCTAATGTTAGGAGTTGCATTGCTTTGGGGTCTCATCCTGTGCTGCCTCCACTGACAAAGCTGCTGCAATGGCTCAGAGTAGCCCCAGGAGATTCAAATGGGTGCTAATTGTTCAGATTACTCATACTGAGTGTGAGGGCCTGAGTTCTTGCAGTCAAAACACAGATCTAAGAACTTTTTTTTAGTAGTATTAGAGAAAAATAGTATTTTTTTGAGATATTTCAACACTTCCCAGTCTGCCCTCGGGTTCTGTTGGTAATTCGAGAGTTTCAGCGTTGTTTAACTTCTATTTTTAAAACTTCTCAATTCCCCTTCTGCCTCTCAGCATGGAAGAATGGTGAAGTGACTTTGACAGCAATAATGGCTCAGTCTACCCAGTAAATATTGGGGAACCTCTGGCAGCCATCCAGGGTGGTGAGCCAAGGTTGCCGGGTCCTGCCACGGTGGGGACAAGCACACTAGAGGGAGTGGTGATAGGGCACCCCACAGTGAGCAGCACCATCCCCTGAAGGAGAAGGCACATTCAGAGTTTTAAGTGCAATAGATCACCATATTGCCAGGAAACAAAAGAAACATTCTTTAATCCTTTCAAAGACCAATAATATTATGTATATTGACTGAAGCCCTATGGAGTGGGCCTGGCAGGGCTTTTTCATTACTGCAGCTCGCTGTAGCCTAGCTACCTTTGAAAAGTAACCAATATTGAGAGCCACTTGACATTTGCAAAGGATTATGGGTGTCCTCACCATCTCTTCTCAAGTTCCCAAATTTACAATGGTCTTAATTTAAAAGTTAAGCCAGGGGATCAGTTGCTTAGTCTGTGGCTGGGCTGCCCTTTAAAGAAGAAAAAGGAAGGAAAAAAGAGTATGTGTGTACGTGTATGTGTTTGTGTGTGTGCGTGTGTGCCTCTGTGGAGGCGAGAGATGGGTAATGAACCTCGCGCTGGTGTCGCCCACCTCAAGCTGTCAGCTCCAATCGGTGGCATTTATTTGTGGCAGGGGGTATCTAAACTGGGATCAGGCGGATGGGAACGGGTGATTTCATTCCTGCAGGTGCTGCTAAAATGCAGGGAGCAACAGCAGCTGGTAATGAGTTGGTGAAAATGAAAAAGGGACATAAGTAGCTTCTTAGCAAATCCCCTGGAAATGACATGGAGCCTCTGGGATTGATCGGATCGATCCCTCCAAAGGCTTGCAGGCTCCTCTCATCCAACTGCCAGCACAGGCAAAACGTAATGTTATTATCAGCAAAACTCGTAGAAAACCTGCCGGGGAAAACAGTGCTCTGGTTTCTTCCTCCCGCGGGGCAGATCATGGGCTGAGTGTGCAGGACCATCCCAGTCCCTGGTAGCACTGTGTGGAGCTGAGACCCAGCTGCCCATCTGGTTCCTGTTCAGGGCTCACCTTTAGCACAGATGGAGAATTTGGATTCACAGCTGCCTGGCCAGGAGGCAGGGAGCAGAAACCTGTCCTGCAGAGCAAGCACAGGGGGGAAACAGGAATCGGAGGACAGTTCAGGAGGTTTCTAACTAGCTGTTGGTCTTCCTCCCCTTGTGTCTCTGCTGTCATCAGTGCTGGCTTGATTATTATTTGCTCTATAACACTTTATGAGGTTCGTGTAATTAGATTCATATCCTTAATCTGAGCTTTTCAAAACCATGTTTCTGGCCAGGCTCTGAACTGCCTCCTTGCACAGGGAGGTGTCTCAGCACCCCAGTTTATGAGTAGTCCTGCACCTAAATCTTTGCTGTCTTGAACTGAAACAATCCTGAAATCTGAACTGTTGTGTCTTCTCCATAGCTCTGCAGAAATGGATTTTACTCCGAGAGTTACTGTGAGAAAAGCGATCTTAAATCTCCCAGTCACATTCATAAGTTCAAAGGGCCTTTCCTTGAAGAACTCCGAATTTGTTTACCTTTCTATAATCCTGCTGGGGAAAACAGGTAATAAATTTGTTTTATTCCATTTGTCCTGGAAAGTGTACACTCAGAGCTCAGAGATCCTCCAGCAGGTGTGGGATGCTCTGTGAGATGGTGTCAGTGCGTGCGGTAAATAGCCAGGAATTGAGTGAGGCTGTGCTGATACATAGGCTGCTTGACTGTTTGGGTCACCCTGGCTCCTGCAGTTGTCCAGGCTTCTCCAATCTTTGGGCCTTGCTTTGGGCCCTGCACTAGATGAAGCTTCTACTCAAGAAAGGAAATGTTTGGGACATCACTGGCTTTTGTTTGTGGCTTGTGCTTCACAAAGCGTGATCATTTGGATCTTTAGGACACTATTTAAACTAAACAGCATCATAAAAGAGGTGTGTTGATATAACTGCATGCTGTTCATATGCCCTCTAACATAAGGATATGAGAATATTTATTTTACTCACTGGTAAGTTTGCCAGTTTGTGAAAAGCCCTTATTCTCAGGAGTTAGAAGCATCTCTGCTTCCACAGAATCGATTAAACTAACATCAGCTTAGCGTTTCTGAATAACAGATCTTAGAGGACTTATACTTGTTCGTACATGACCTTTGTAGCAAGACCATAAATTC
This sequence comes from Psittacus erithacus, assembly GCA_009867235.2. Lineage (NCBI taxonomy): Eukaryota > Metazoa > Chordata > Aves > Psittaciformes > Psittacidae > Psittacus > Psittacus erithacus. The sequence goes on from WYDI02011862.1 coordinate 59,216, forward strand.
TGAAATACAAGGATTGAGGAGTATGAAATGAAACTACGAAATGAACTTATGTTACAGCAGTATTACAGAAATATGTATAACATTTGTCATCCAAATAGTTTATGACAGTAAAAATAAGGATAGATCAGCAACTTCACATTCAGAAACTATTGAAATGAACACGCAATACTTCTAAAAATGTTATTGTATGAGAAGTGTCATTAATTTTGGAGGCATTTGTCCTTCCCTTCATAACAAGCTAAACTGAGAGATTCTCATAAACAATATAAATGCTTCAAATAATTTTTGTTTGCACCAGGTGTAAGATGTCTTGCTGAGATGTGCTCACTAACACATATGTCATCTTTCATCTTAGATGTCGTCTGGTGGCTTTAGGAAACGATGAGACCCAGTGGACAGTCAGTGCTAGTGGGCTGCCACTGTGCAGGAGCTCCAAATAATCTGGTCTGGGTTGTGCTACTGGGAAATAAAGACTGGCAATAAAAAGGCCATTGGCTGTTGATAAGATCCCTCCATAGCAATAAAAATGAGGAAAATACATGGGCATTATAACCTTTCTGAATGTATGAAAATTCAGATGGATTCCTGTATTTTCCAAACACTTTCTAAGTAACAGCAAGACAGGAGTGCTGAAGCAAAGCGTTCTCTGTGTTCTTACTTCTTGCCTGTCAAACTGCCTAATTCCTTTAAGTCTGCAGTGGGAAACAAGATGAAATATGCTCTGGAAGAACTAAATAGAAACTGTCCTTTGAAACAGAGTGAGAGCAGAGCTTTGCTGATACTTCTGTTTCTCCTGTTTTAACGAACAACTTTATGGTGGTCATGTCAGTTTCCTGGCAATGGAAACTTAGTCTTGTGGAGACATCACCTTATTTTCAGTCTTACTGTTAGAAAAACTCTCTCGAGTTAAATGCTTCATTTAGAGAACAGTGACAGCAGAAATATTTTCTTTTAAATCAGAATACATACTTTGGTTAAAGGCTGCTGTGCACATAGCTGCCTTTCTAGGTCTCACCTCAGAGAAAAAGAAACTGGCCAGCTGTGGTCAGTTTTCCCTGCTGTCTGCTGCTGGCTCTCCACTGGGATGCTCGAGTGAGATGGTACCCAAACAGAAAACTTCTGAGGAGCAAAGGCATTTTGTCATACAAGTTCAAGCACAATAGAAATTTGTAATCACAGTATAACCAGATTTTCATACTGAGCGAGACAGACTTTCATTTTGACTCTGAACAGTAAATACAGTAAGAGACTTCAAGCATGGACTATCGGCACAGGCATGGTCACCTTGCATCAATGTTTTTACATCTGCTTTTTCTTCTGATTTTTTTGTTAATTTGTCTTATTTTCCATAAGACTGATTTCATGCGACACTGTAAGTTAAGGAGAAAACATGGGATATTTTTTTCCTCTAAAGCTTGGTATCTGATAAAAGTGTGATGCTGGTGACACATGTACTTGTGATGGCAATCCCAAACTAGACAGGGCAGCTGTAACAGACTTTCAAAGCCTAATGCAGGTCCCTAGATGCACAGATTGGGTTCTGAGGTGCTTATGCTGTAGCAGCAGTTGCTGGCTGGAAGTGATGGCGCTGGCAGCAAGGTCTCAATGTGGCGTTCTGTACTGGTATGCATGAGGGTACCACTCGCTCATTCAGGTGGGCATGCTTGCACACTGTTACAGACTTAGATGTAGCAGCATTATTCTTAAACCTGCTGGATGTGTTTTTTTTTTCATTAAACTCCACATCTACAAATTAGTACAGACTTTCTCCTTCAGGCAGGGAAGAATGCATATATGATGAAAATTAAAAATACATCCTAACTCTTCACAAGTGCAGACAAATTGATGTGCATGCCATCAGATAAAACCAGATGAGTTTTTCTGTATGTCACTTGAAATACAGCACAAACCTAGTAATTTGCCTGACTTCCTTTAAAAAAGTCATCACTCTCTCATTTCCTCCCTTCTCTTAATTTCTGCTCACATCGCAATCAATCACAGTGCTTTAATAATGCCCCTTTCTGTCAAAAAAGCCTGCCAGCTTTTGGGAACTTCTCAACACCGTGTGACACTTTCCGAGCTGAGCTGAGCCGCTGCTCTGTATTCCATGGGTTATTAGGGTCAGCAGAAAGAACACGCATTTATTTACTGAAGGTACTTTATAAATCAATACCTTGGTTTTGAACTCAGGTCAATAGGAATACTCAGGAACACAACCAAAAACTACTGCAACCCTAAACCAGCACTTTCAACATATTGATTTTTTGGAGAGTATCTTTTCCTGGCATTATTCACACAGTGTTGATGAACAGCTTCATGCAATCAAAATTGTAAATAAGTATAGGTGTGCAGGCACGTATGTGTGCAGAAATGTAAGTCTGTGAAACTGCAAAAGCTTTTAATGTGGTGTGAGAATTATAAAAAAGCAAAGGCAGGAAGTGATGCAGTTAAGGTTCTTAAAAAGTTATTCATGTTTTCCTTTGAAGTTACAGAGTAAAATATATTGTTGTGGGTCAGTAAATATTGATACTGTTAACTTGACTTCATTTGCAGATACAGCGTTATGTAAATAGTTGTCAATTTTTAAAAGCAACAGCTTAAGGTACTAGTTTGATTAAAACCAATAAAAAAATAAATAAACCTAGAAATGCATATGCAAAACAAGGCCAGCCTGGAGGAACTTGAGAGTTTTCTGGTTCCAGGGGCTCTAAATTTCCCACTTAATTGCACAGCTTTGGCATCACTTAGAAAAGGTTTTTCCATCCTTAATTTAATGGTCAGGTTTCCCAAAGAAAATCAGAATGAAAAAGCCATCTATGTTTATTAAACCCCACATAAGATCACTTTGTATTGTGGATCACACTTGAACTCCTTAGTTAACAGATGTCCATAAAGATATTGCAAGAAGCACGTTGAAGCTTCAGAGAAGGTGCCCAGTTGCCAGACCAGGTGCTTATCCCCATCTCACCTCTGCAAGAGTGGGAGACCCAGCTGAGATCTATTTTAATAATGCCCCTTTCCATCAAATAATGTAATTTAAAAATTATACTCCAAATTATTGTCATTAAAAAAAAAAAAAAAAAGGTGCACCGGTTTTGGTTGGGGTTCTTTTTTTGGTTTTTTTTTCATTTTGGCCTTTTTCTTTTCATTTAATTTGCTTTTGGTTTCTAAGGAGAAAGGCAAGGATGCTTGCAGACAAAAAATGAGAGATTTTAAGTTTTACATTTAGGGTATAAAGAGGAGTATGTGCATCAGAGAGCTTTCAACCAAGCAGAGAAAAATGCTTCAAACTCCCAATAGCTGAAAGTTGATGTTTGTCAATTAATCTGAGATATGCAGGGCAGATTTGTAATAGGTTGACTAGTTAAGCAGTGGGACAAATTATAAACAGATTACTTATCACTGAAAATATTGACAGAAAAAATAAATCCTTTCTGAAGATAAGAGAAGAGCTTTATGAAACTAATATTCTTGATAGAAAAGTTATTATGTGTAATTTGATTTCCTTAGTTATTCAATAAGCCACTTTAAATCATTATAGTGAATATAGCTTCTAGAAATATGGGATTTCTGCTTCATGCAGAATTTTGGTATTTTGAAAAATCCAGATTGTGTTGAAACATAATTTTTTTTATCTGATTTCCAGCAACTGAAACACTATACTCCAATCACTGCTATTTTCTTAAACCAGAAAGCCTCCTGCTACCATAGTAAGGCTTGATAGACATCGTGGGTTTGGCTGGTTTTGTGGGTTCCAATGTGGGATGCTGACTGCTGTGATGAGCCCAGCTAGACCTGTATGGGTGTCATTTGAAGGCCCATTTGAAAGAGCCCAGGTCATGGTGGTAGCTCACTAGAGTGTTCAAAAAAACCAAAAAGTATTATGTAAATAATGAGCTTCTTATTTAAAACTTAGCATTGTAGATTAAATGAAGTACTATCAATAAATGAGAGCCCTGCAGAGCTTCCCAGCTGCTGAGAAGCAGCAAGGGGTTCTGTGCAGTCTTTGTGTTAAAAGCTTTTTCATTACATTTGCAGGGTTTTATAAACGGACATTTTCGGATTCTCTTTGCTCTGTTTTTGGTTTTGTTTCTTTTCTTCTTTACTCATTTTAATGCAGTAAAGCAAATTCATCCAGCCTTTACTAAGCTTGACTCTGGTCCAGATCTGGCTCTTTTTGTGGGATACTAGAACCCCTCTCACCCCTGTGAAAGCAGTGTGGCCAAAGACAGGACGGGAGGCTTGGAGGAGCAATGCACAGTGTGGAAGGCTGAGAGCCCTTTCCTGTGAGGCAATGGGTTTGCTATTTCTTCATCTTTCTGCTGAGGAGGCACTCCATGTTGTTGTTGGCATTATTGTTGGCTTTCCTTAGACACTGTTTATGATGGTTTGGCTGGTTCTCTTCAGGGCAGAGACTGCATTACTATTCTGTGTTTGTATTTTGTCTTTTTATATTTATATCAGGAGTTCCTGAGGCACTGTGAGAGTATAAATAAGAAGAATAACAAGCCGGTGCTATGGTGTGAACTGCAGTAAAAGCATCAGACTTTTATGACAACCTGACTGTGGAAAAAATCCTTTATCTTTAAGCTCATGGAAGGGCTGTTAAAGGTGTGCAGGGTGATGTGGGATTTTATCGGCTATTTCAGATACTGCTGTACCCCTATGAAGGGCTCTCTTACAACATCTCCAAACTGAAACTCAGTGAGATTATCAGGAAATCCACCAGTGCACAAAGTACTGGGACTGAAATACATTGGTCAGGCATACATAGCACTGAGAGGATTATTGATTTAGATCACGGTATAGGTACAGGTAGCCTCTAGAGGGGTGTTTCAGCCCTGTTTTCCAAGCTTTTATGAACACTGGGCAGGTATCATGATGTGTGTGCTACAAAATCATTTTAGTATCTTCCCCCATTAAAGATAGTTCTGGCAGACTACCTGAGCTGGCAGTCTTAGCCCTCCACAAGGCACTCACCTCTTCTTCCCGACAGCATCCTTCAGAAGGATGACCCATCCACCTGAACTGTACTTGATTACACTTTACATGGAAGATGCTTCCTAGCTGGACACTTTGGAAAGAAATTGTCTTCAGAGTCTCAGATTTTACTGTTACATACCATGAAGTATTTCTGCCATCTGTATATATGCTACCATGAGAAAGATTCATACTTCCAGCCCATCAGTTGACCCAACAGAAGGTCCTTACGCATTTCATCTTGAATTACTTTTATCTGTCCTATGTGGTAAAATATCCTAAATATCTGCCCATAAAGGTCCTCACAAGATCTCACCCTTCACTGGACAAATTCTGAAGTCATAGGTATGTTTTTGCTTGCAATGAAACACACTTTCCTTGAGATTTTGATGTACTGAGAGAATTGATAGTAGCTGCTAGCAGTTGGGTTTACTTCACCGTCAGTCCATTCAGTCTCCTATGTTCTTATAGGGTAAAAGATTATCTGCATGTGTAGATATATTATTCTGTAACACCGAGTTCATAAGACCTCTAGGCCTTACCCAAAAGTAATCTCAGACTTCCATATAAATCTTTTTTTCCTAAATTATGGTTCAGCAAAAGGGAAGCCAGACTAAAAAGTCAAGATTGCTCATAGTAGTGTTATTCCAACTGCAGAGGAATAGGCATTTAAAAAATGTCTCAAGCATTTTGTAGTTTACTTGAAAAGAAGGAAAGGACAGTCAGTCTTGACTCCGATTTCCTGAAGAGATCTGAAGTGCTGTCAGTGTGCATGATACCACTAGGATCAGACCCTCCGATACGTTAGAGCTTATTTCGCTCAGCAGGGACTGATGTCCTGCAGAGGTATCCGCATTTTGGAGCTCCAGGGCAGCAGAATGAAGATGGGCTCGTATGCTCTTACAACACCATGTTGTACTGGAGACGCTGGGTTCATCTGGCTGTTCTGGTCAAGCTGAACACCACCCTTGCCACAGGTGATTGCCTCTGAATTATTCAGAATGGCAGAAATGTGGAAAAGCTCTTAAAGAAGAAACAGTTGCTTACCTCAATGTAAGAGAAGCTCTTTGCAGTTCACTGTCCTTGTTCATGATGAAGTTGCATTCTCTAATAACAAGCCTATCTGTAGACCACTGGTTATCTCCAGTTACAACAAAAATAGCATTAGTTCAACTGCCATGCAGGAGACATGCATTATTAATTTCTTGGGGTTTAGCAATACACTTTGCAGTCCCTTATTAGCTGTATGCGAAAGTAATTTCTGGGGGTACAAATTTGCTCTAATTCAATTTGGCTAAGAAGAATATCTTGACAATTTAGGATATGATATGCCTCCAGCTGCTCAAATTTCCTCCTTGACTATCAAGTTCGTGGATTTGTCCTCTTTTCTGAAGAACTTGTTACCTACCTTTGGTATCTCAAGTGAACTCCATGATCTCACCCTGAGGTGTTAAGAATCGCTGAGGGCTATCAGAACTTGTGTAAATTACAGCGATGCAGACAGCATGTTGAAAAATCAATAAGTAATGAAATAGTACTGCAGTGAAGTAGCCAAGAGAGCAATGGGTGAAAAAATCCCAAGGACTCAGTTTAATTTTGTCAAAGTATAAAAGATAATGTTCTGCTGTGATGCTATAAAATCATCCCCACTGGCCAAAGAAAATTGAAATACAAAAGAGTAGTGTAGAGGTGCAGGTGCACTTCCTCCTGAATTCCAAGTCCCCCTCCACTTCCATTAGCCTGCAGTGGATACTGCAGTAGTGATCTGGGCAGGCATTCACTTTTCTAATGAGATAGTGGGTATGACTTTTAAGGCTTCACATGCTATGGACTAATGTCAGCTCACGTCAAGTGTCAGTTAAGCCTCTTTCTAACTCCCAGTAATCCTCACATCTAACCATCCTGAGTTGGTTATCTCATACTGGCAAGCAGGGAAACACCAGCAGAGTATTTGCCACGAAGACCCAGTATTTCAGAACGCTTTCACAATATGCTAAAAGGAACAGATCAAAGGCTTTATGACGTACTTGAATGTGTCTTTGGTGTTTGTATAAGAAGGTTGTTACATATTCTTATACACATTTCTGCAGTACAATGTTCTACAGTAAAACAAATGCGCTGTAGGCAGGTGATTCCACATGACTTAGGTTTCCATGAAGGCTGGGCCCTATACCCCTCTGTCTAATTCACAGCAATACCTACAGCTCGTCCCATCTCTCTGTCATTTTGGCTGTGAGAGGGACAATGTGTTGTGGGTAATGCAGTTGAGACCCGTGCTGGCTGCTCTGCCAGCTGTACAATGGTCTGTGCAACAGCTGGGCTTTCTCTCTGTGGGAACACCATTTCCTCAAGCAGCAAGCAATTCCTCAACATCTGTAGAAACACAAAATGCCTTTGAGATGGTTCTACTCTCTTTCATTTTGGCTGAAATTGGCCAAAATGGGAGTGAGGTGGGAACTCCTAGGCAGGCAATCTCATTTCCTGATTAGTTCCTTAGGAAATCAGGTTCACAAAGAGTAGCTGGCTCCAAAAGAAGAAAAACATTGAACTGAAACAGAATTTTCATAAGCTGGGTGTTGCCATGAAAGTCTTTCATTTAAATCCATAAACTATGAGATTCTCTGGAGTGAATTCTTAGAGTGAATTTTTCCACATGGATATGCAAGATAGTTAAAATGTATTTAAACAACATTAATGACTAGAATACCACTAAATTAAACATGTCTTGTGAAAGATAAACCAGCCTGCATTCTTGTGTTAAGGGAGAGTCCCGCACTTCAGCCTTTAATGGCTAATCAACCTATTATCCTCTCACTACATCTGCCTGTAAAAAGAAAGAGGTTTCAAAGACAGTGAGCTGCTCTTTGGTCCCAAGAGACCTAAAAGCCAGGTTCAAATAATGGTCCTTCACTGGTTTTCTCTGGATGCCTTTGTGCATTTCTGCATGCTGCCCAGAAAGGTGGGTTCTGTGCTGTCTTCTGGGGAACACCTCTGTCAGAGTGGACAGAGAAATGTGATCCTTGGAGAAGGAGGACAGAAAACTGTTTCCTTAATGTGCATGAATGATCTGTTTGATATAGATTAATGCTTACTGTTTAAGCAGACACAGGATTGAAAAATCCTTCTGGAAGAGCAGGTATGCTGCTGGCTTCACTGGGGAGAGCAGGCAGTTCAGAGGATGCTAGTTCCATTTCATTGACTCCAATCACCTCTATAGACCATCAGTGCTTTTGTTTAACCTTCCATGATTTTGTTTCATTACGATGGTATGCAGAAAATGAACAGCCACTACTGGCACAGCTAGAGAACATCTTGAGTGAGATGGCGGGGAGCTTATATTTAGTCATTCAACAAACTCAGGTTAGGCTTTAGTGAAAAGAGCTCTATTAACTCCAGTGACTTTGGAGAGGGTCCTTTGTTCTTTTCAAAGTTGTTATGGGTTACAGAACTCAAAAGCCTCTTTTCTTGCCCATTATTAAAGCAGTGCAATGAATCACTGTATTTGGCATTGACACTTTGGAGCGTTCCAGATACTACAGGACTGTTTGCAAGGAGGTAGCATGTAAATACTAAAAAGATCTCAAGGAATTTAATGAAGTAGAATATGTGATCCTTGGAAGTAGAAAGCATTTATTTACACAAGAGCATTCTACTGGTATTAATCTAAACTATTCCATTCATTAGAAAAGCTCAGATGAAACATTGATAAAGGTGGTAGCATAGTACAGCTTTTTAGCCTGCCCATGCTGTCAGACACAGCGTGCAGTGCAGACACTGCAGATGCTCCCTTTTTCCAGGGGCCTCTGAAGAGCCTTCCCGGCTCTCTGGGCTGGGACTCCACATCAGGGTGCAGACCTTCCGTGCCTTTTAGCATTGCTCTGACAAGTTGTTTGGTGTCACTGCGAGCTCTGGTGAGGTCTGGCCAGTATCCCTGTCCTGTGGACATATTCTGAGACATTCTGTGCTGGAGTTTCCCAGCACAAACAAAACAATGGGAAATACTTCCCATTATTAAATGATATTTTCAGCTGCTTCTACCTTTGTCACGCATAAACCACTTGGACTGGAAACTGTCCATGTCTGCCACAGGCTCTTTCTTTTTCTGCTTGCCTATCAAGTACTTGATTCCTTTATAAAAAAAATATTTGGGATACATTATTTTCTTTATATTAAGGATGTTTTCTTTATATTAAAGAATACTACCCACCCTTTTTCCAGAAATCCACAGCCCAGATTTGAAACAACATTTGGCAGAGGATGGCTTTTGCATCAGCTTTTATCTTTTGCAGTTACTGTGCACGTTTACCCACATTGTAAGCTTTAAAGAAGCCTTCAAATCCTGCATTTCTCATGTGTTCAGGAGGATGGAGTTAGACCTGAACACATGCCTCTGGAGCTCCATTTGCCATAGGCAGACTTCAGCCAGCTGCTGAGATCGTCTCTCTGAGATCATCCCTCAGTGTCAGCTCTGAGCTGCTGCATGCTCAAGCACTGCTCCAGAGATGTGTGATGGCCTTGAGAATTTCTGTGGTTTGGTGTTGCCTGTTTAGCATTTTTTCCCCGCGGTGGAAGTTATCAAATAACAACATTTGGCACTTCTCATCCCTTCTCAAACCTCATAGCAGCCTTCCAATATCTGAACAGGGCCAATAAAGATGCTGGGGAGGGACTCTTCATTAGGGACTGTAGTGATAGGACAAGGAGTAAAGGGTTCAAACTTAAACAGGGGAAGTCTAGACTGGATATAAGGAAGAAGTTCTTTACTGAAGGGATGGTGAGGCACTGGAATGGGTTGCCCAGGGAAGCTGTGAATGCTCCATCCCTGGCAGTGTTCAAGGCCAGGTTGGATAGAGCCTTGGGTGACATGGTTTAGTGTGAGGTGTCCCTGCCCATGGCAGGGGGTTTGGAACTACCCTAACTATGATTCCATGATTCCCTGTGAGAAGGAGGAGCTTCCTATTTCAATATAACACAGACTTCATGACAGTGTGTAAGATCTGTCTTCATCTGGCACTTTGCCTAGGAGAGACAATACCATCACCAGCTAAGGGGAGGGGATAAGATAAGATCATCTGTATCTAGACTTTTACTGTCTCTGTATTGAAACAGCAGGACACTGTGGATAACATCACCTTTTTGTAGGAACTGAAGATGAGCCAGCACCATTGGTCCCCAGATGTTGGTGGAGGTGGATGGTGCTCACCAAAGCCAGACTCACTGCACAATGTGGTGCTTCCTGGGCATAACGTTACTACCGGAAGTACCGGGCTAATAAAACTGCCAACAAATGCTGGTGTTGCATGGTGACACACCACAGTGGTGTCGACATGATCCATGGTTTGCCCACGCCATGTGTGAGCCATGCTGGGCAGTCTGTCGTTCCTGGGCTCTGAGTGACCCCTGCTGGGGCCAGCAAGAGAGGAGGAGGAAGGACCAGAGATTGTGGTGGAGTATGTTGCTGTCTGCAGGACCCCTCTTTTGTCTGCTCCAGAAGCTGGAAGTAGCAAATCAGCCTAAGAAAAGGCGAAGAAAGGATTATTTGATGGTTAAGATGGTTGAATGCTGCCTTGGAAAACGGATTGTTTTCCTTTCCTTTGCCACCTTTTTTCCTTTGTGATGCTAGTTAATTCACTTCAACCTAACTTTTCACAGACTGCTACTAATTGGGTATTCTTCAATTTCTTCATGGTTCATTTGAAATGCAGAGGTCTGAATTTGTCCTCACAACTGCTACTGAAGACCATTCTGGACACATAAGGAGTGTTCTGAGAAAACAGTTTGTAGACCTCTCTTAATTAGGCATCTGCAGTTAGAAGATACATTTCCTTAATCACGATAGATCTCAGCTCTGCAGTCAGTAAAATAGAGGTAATAATAGCACCTTGTATCACAAGGGATTTGAAGGAAAGCTTACAGGGAATTTAATAACTTGGATGTCAGGGCAGCATTTAAATTGTAAAAAGTAAATAAAAGGAGACATGCATTGAGCAGTGAGGAAAAAATATGTCTGTCTGCATAATGGGGGGGGGGGGGAAGGGTCTGCATTTCTAATCCAGTCCTTTTTCATATTCCTTTCTCTGATATGTCATTAACAGACCATTTTAAGTGTCTCTGTCTCCTCACACAAAGACCTCCAGTCACAGTCCTTTCTCAAGAAACTCTTAAAACTCAATTCCTTCCATGAAGCATCTAAAATCAACCAATAGAGGAATACATTTTTTGCAAAGGGGATTCACAAGGAAATATCTGCCACTTATTCAAATCATAGTGTAAATGCTAGTACTTGTCCTCCTGAGGTTTCCTTTTCATGAACACTTCTGTTTCATTTATAAATATTTTCCATTATTTACATTCTTATGCACACGCAAATCTAAAATTTAGTTTAGGAGATCTTCTATAGCAATTTAAAATTTTGTTTTCTGTGAGTGTTTCTTCTAGGAAAATCAAATTGCATAAAATTTGGTGGAAAGGTAAATGCAGAGCAATTTACCACACAGAGAGTTTTTCCTGGTATATTTGAGAGCATTCCCAAAATTTCATATTCACCTGGCTGTGTGAGCAATTCTATCAACACTTCTACTAGGCAAAAATTGTATGAGCATTTCTGCTTTCATACTAAAGAATATGACAAAATAAGCAGATTTGCAGTTCTTGGGCTTTGCAGTTCTTCCACCGTGTGCAGGTTGGTTCACTGGTGTGAAGCCAGCGATGGCCTTGGAGATCCAGGTTATGGTTTTGGACGCTCAGTGTCAGAATGCTGCTGGTTGTTTTGTGCTCATTTCCACTTTGGCAAGTAGCCTTTCTGCCTGCCTGTGGGAGAATATAAGGAAGCCAGGTCTGCCCTGCCCAGCCCCAGCTTGGAGAGCCTTGTCCCCAGATGACCACGGTGGGCTTCCCCAAGACCTGCCACCCACCTTGCAGAGTGAACTTGTGAGGCCTGAAGAGCAATGGGAACTATGCAGTTCATCAGAAATAGGCTTTTTACGGTTTTGAGAGCAGAAAATAAAGAAACCAAAGGAAAAATGTGTTTAAAAGCTTTCTGTAGTGCTTTCTGCTTGGAGCCTTAAAATCTTGATGCAATGCCATCAAAGCTTTTCTGAAAGACTTGATGGAGGTTTTTTTTGTTTTGGTTGCTGCACTCTTGGGACTCATTGGAGTGGCAGGATTAAAATTAATTAGAGGCTGTTTGGAGTGGGCTTTGGAAGATAGCCTCGGGCTATACTTCAGTCTGGTTGTTAGAAGCAATATCATCACCGCCTTCTTTTCCAGCGAACAGACCTGCACTGGTACGGTTGTGGGGAGCCGCAGAACATCCAACACAGACATCAGAGCAAAGACTTCCTCCCAAAGAGATTACTTACCACAAAACCAGTGGATCTACCTGCTGACAACCCCAGAAATATGTCTTGTTTCATTTTATGGTTTCTAAAGGAGGCTGCTTTATAAAGCTCTCCAGAATCTTGATGAAATATCCATGCAAGGGTGTTCATTTTCCTCTTTTCTTACAAAGAATTATGTTGATTAGCATATCTGAGGAAGAGATGAGAGAAAAACCTCTGTTCTAGCATCTGGATGTTTTGTTTGGTTGGTTTGGTTTGCTTTGTTTTGAAAAGAATGAGTAGATTTATCAATGGGTGAAGAAAATTGACAAATAACCATTTCACACCCACTTGTCAGCTTGACTTTGAATTTTCCTTATTGAGGAGGGTCAGCTGCAGAACTGATAAAATGTGACATCTCAACATTTGTGTCAAGTTTTCATATGTTTTATGCATTTGTAGACTAGTAGATAACCCTTTATAGTTAATCCCTCTGCGACATGGAGGTTAACGCTTAGCTGGTCAGTATGCGTACACAGATATAGTTAGTAGAATGTGAGAATTTGCACTTTTAGGATGAATTGTAACTTGTGGTCAAGTCTCATTGACTTTGTAAGAGCTGGCATTTCATACACAGTTGCTGGTTTCGCATAACTTTTGTATTATTTTGTATTTGTATTTTGCCAGGTTGGACTGGGCTTGGAGCAACCTAATCTAGAGGAAGGTGTCCCTGCCCATGCCAGGGGTTGGAACTGGATGAGCTTTAAGGTCCCTTCCAACCCAAACCACTCTATAATTCTGTGATGACTGTTTCAGAGTAAGATGAGGCAAAATCTGGCTTTCCTAGGTCAGTAACTAGTAGAAGCAGCTAAAAATTTTCAGTATGAACAGAATCATAGAATCAGAATGGTTTGGGTTCGAAAAGATATCAAAGATCATCTAGTTCCAAACCCCTGCCATCATAGAATACTAGTTAACAGTGGTAATGACTCAAAAAACTGGTAACTAATCCTGTGGAAATACAGCCAAAAATTATTAAATTTTTCCAACTCTCATACTTTTCTGATTTCCTTTTCCATTCCAGTAATATCTACTTATCAAAATTACTTAAGCATGCAGAAAGGGCTAGTGGAGTTTAGTATTGTTTTTCTACTGCATATCCTGTGTGCCTTGGAAGAAAGTAAACAAATTCACATAAGGCTATATAATCTGGTGCAACTGTACACTCTACTTAATGAATCATCTCAGTACTACTTTTCTCTGTGCTTAGCTCTAGCAATATCTGGAAGAGCTGTATCTTCACTGTATTTTCAGAATTTTAACACTGATTTAGAAACATATTTTTGTTCATATTTCTGATAACACGAATAGTAATTGTGTTGTTTTCCCTCAGCATCTTGGGATTACTACAATATTAATTGTGAATATTTAGTGTTAAAAAATACAAAATAACCTTCCAGAAGCAGGAATCATTTTCCTCAGGGTGTGATTAATGAGTCCTTAATTGAAAACTTAGTAAACATATCAATATACAATATAGGAACAAGTGGCAAATGCTATTTAAAAATCATGTCTTGTGATTTACATTAGGATTTACAGGTTTTCTGACTCAACAGTCTAAAAATGTGGATGGTGCATGTTCAAAGTTGAGTGTTCCTGGGACCACTATAGCAAAACAAGATCAATTTCCACTTCAGACTATAATGGAGTTTTGGGAGAGTAAATGCTATTAAGGGAGAAGATTCTGTAAAGATGAGTTACTCCATTAATTTTAAGTATCATAAGTACCTTCTCCTAAATTTTTCCAAACCAAAAAATAATTGCTTTAAAATGTGAAGGGATAAAGAACAAAATTCAGAGCTACCAAACACAGCAGCTGATCCTAGAAAGAAACAGAGAAGACTTTGGAGTGATGACCAGACTTTAGCTGATGACCAGATGAGTAATTCCCATCTTCCCTGGATGTGTCAGTGGAGCAATACCACTACTGCTCCACTACCGTGGAGCAGAAACAATGACAAGAGCTGGCCAGGCTGTGCTCTCCTGGTACCTTACAGCTGCTGTCAGTTAAGAATGCTCTTCCAGTATGAATTGTCCTCCCCACCCCTTCACTCCAGGGAACAAACAGTGGTTATTTCTCCAGTTATTTTCCTTAAACAAGTTTCAGCTATTAGCAGATTTAAGTTAGACTGGCACCATAATAGAGCGCCCTTCCTCCTCCCCTATCTCGCCCTCTTCGTCTTGCACACTAAAAGCAAACAGAATTCATTATCTCATCTCAACATTGCAGCGTTTTAAGTTCAATGTCAATAGCTAGTTAGGAAAGGGCAGGCAGGTCAGGGATTAGGACTCCGAACTGTCCTTGACGTTTCTTTGTAGGATGATCAGCTGTTTGCATCAGCCTAGTAAAAAAAAATTCCTCCTCCTCTATCCTTGGAATGATCAGGATAGGAAAATGTCAGTTTAGGGGCTGACAGAGCTCTGATAAGAAGATACAGAAATGACAGAATGAGAGAGAAAGAGAGGGACAGAGGCATAAATACTGTCATTCTAAGTTTAAAAATTCATTTTTAAGTATATTTCCTAGTGCATGTTCTGGTTCCTTCCAGTGTTCGTAGGCTTTTTTTTCAAGCAGTTTCATTTTAAGAAAGTCTGAATCTATTTTTATTTGATTTGATTTTACAAGCTCTGGAAAGGTCATCCTGCCTGGCCTGGAAGCTGCAAATATATTCACTCCCACAGAATTACATACAAGCGTGAAAATAGCTTCCACTTTCAAAAGTACATACACATTCTCTGGAGTTACCAACTTGGTCTGAATTCTTAGACTTAACCCAACAGGGCAGAAACAAAGCATTTAGATGAAAATATTTTTGAAGTGTGATGACCTTTGAGGACAAATTAAATACCTAGTTTATAAAATATTACTGTGCTAGTAATTATTTTTGTTTTCCAAGTTTCCTTGCCTTTATTATGAATTTGATAACTTTTGAGAGAAAACTTTTTTATTATTCATACTGAGTTCAGTATTTAACCCAAATAATCTCATTTTCCCACAAAGATACTCTTTCTGTATAAGATATGTCTTTTATTAATATGTTCTCTTCAGGAAGATATTCCAATAAAATTCCTTGGCTACATAGTTATTTCGTTTATGAAGGACATGATTATTTTCAAAGCCATGGAAGACACTTATGTTTTAAATTGAAGAAACGATTGTGCTGTTAGGCAAGGAGGAATATGAGTTTCTTTAAACTAGTCTTTACTTCTGAATTTTTAGTGTACCTTTCTAAACAGTTTTGTAGTTACTTGTGGGACAGCCTGCAGAAAATGCAAAATAAAGTCTTACTTTATTTTCTACTAGTGAGGTACCAAATGCCAGTGAATTGTGGTCTCTGGGCTATAGCAGTTTATTCGGTGATAGTACAGACAGGTTTTGTTTCACTTGGGTTCCACTTTTCCATTTATTGGTTAAAACACAATAAAAGGAACTAGGAAGCATTCGTTATTTCTCAGAGCTAGTTTTCCTCATAACCGCTAGCTGTGCTTTCCTGGTATAGCAGAATCACAGATATAAAAAGCACCATCACAGTGGCAGCAGGGGTAGCCTGTATGAAGCATCCGCATACTGAAGCAATACAGCAATTTAAAGTCAAGAAAAAAAAAAAAGTATTTTGAAGTTTAAACCCAAGTTTGTGTCTGCTGGCATGAAATGTCACAGTAATTCAGGTTGTTGTCTCATTACACTTAACAGAAACCATCCTGTATCTTCAACAACAGCATTTATTCTCTCTGCCCAGTATTGAAATAACACAGTGTGTTCGTCCTTATCCCCCCCACCTCCCATTTTTAGTAACCTTTTTGTGTAAATATCAAGACACACGTTTCCCTTGGAGAAATTAAGTTGTCAAGAATCTCAAAATCATCATTTTTTTCAGATAGTAGTAGTTATTTTTTAAAATAACAGCTTCTACTATAGCTTGACTACATGAATAACAAAACTGCAAAGGTGGTATTTCCTGTAGGGGGCATATAACTTTCCATGACATATCGAGTAAAAGAATTAAGATCCTACTGCTTGTAACTGTTCTGTGAACAGTTTGTAAATCTATTAATTACTTTATTTTTAAAATCCTAGCTTGGATTTAATTGTAACCAGAATCAGATTTCTCCATCTAGGATCCTGATCTCTTGCTGTTACAGTCAGGAGAGGAGGGAAACATGCTTTCCTGCCCACATGTCAGTGCCACCATGTCCTTCAATGCAGCACACGGGATGATGCGCCACCACTTCAGTCTGTGAAGTGGTACTTGATGCACCATCTGTTCTAGAAAACTGTATTTCAGCAGCAGAGACACTATGTGGGCAGTAACTCAGCACAGTAGGAAAAATACATGCTAAAACTTTTCAGAAAGACAAAATGAAAAGGAATGCTGACATCAGACTGTAGTTTTCAGAGAGACTTTGTATAGAATCATAGAATCATAGGATCATAGAATCATAGAATAGTTAGGGTTGGAAAGGACGTTAAGATCATTTAGTTCCTACCCCTCTGCCATGGGCAGGGACAGCTCACACTAAACCATGTCACCCAAGGCTCTGTACAGCCTGGCCTTGAACAACTCCACAGATGGAGCATTCACAACTTCCCTGGGCAGCCCATTCCAGTGCCTCACCACCCTTACAGTAAAGAACTTCTTCCTTAT